>OU611752.1:8601413-8896413 GCA_914767535.2 Dunaliella primolecta
CGCCCAGCACAACCCATATATCAATGGAAAACTTCCCAAACCAGGGATTTGTTTTTGTACCTCAACACCCTGCAACACATACCATAAGAAAAATAACCATCTATCTAGGACACTTCTTTTCTGGTAGATGGCAGGGTGTGCTGAGTAACGGTCATGTACATGCGGAAAAGGGAGCTGCTCCAGGAGGCCGCTTCATGAGGGGGCTGCTGATGGTGCCAGTGCGCTGAAACTCTATTTAATTTGGTGCCATGGGTGACCTGGAATGGAGATGTGGTGAAAAGGGTAAGCTCTGCAGCTAATCATGCATGTGCGCCAAAACTAACAATCTTGAGGTCTAGAGTAAACTGGGGTCCTACATCTCATTCCACCCTGCTTCAATTATCCCACACGGCTGCAAACAGTTGCAAAAGATGCTCCGCACTAGATGGAATATCATTGCAAGTCTCCTTGGGAGTGCCCGTTGTAGGGCAGAAAGCCAGCTTTTCAGCGCACTTTGACAGGTCCTGTGATGGTGCAGGAATGGACAAAGTACGTGGTTCAAATATTTGACACTCATTGCCCAAGCTCCTCTCTTATACCGTACCAAATGTATATCACTGCGCATAAATATCGTTTTCTGCCCTGCGCGGTGACTGCGTGCACGGAATAAATATATATTTATTTTGAGGGTGCGCGGTCGTGCTTGGTTGAGGAAACAAACGTTTTGAGACGGTTCGAATTATGAGTGGATGACAATGCCCTGGACCTGCCCGGCCTTCCCCTCAGCAGCAGCCCTTCCCCTCACAGCCTCTCTGCAGCGTTCCCCTTCACAGCAGCAACAACAGGGGCACAAGCAAGCAGGGCAACAGATGGAGAGGAATGGGAGCATGCTGCGCAGGGGAGGGGAGCAGCACGAAAGACAAATGAGTTTGTTTGATTGGAAGGCGTTTGAGCAGGGCCTGGGTGTAAGGGAATAAATAGTGCATGAGCATGACCAAGATAATTCAATATGTAGCGTAGAATGCCTCAAACAGACGTTAACTTGCCTCCAAGTTAGTGCTCAACTTGCATGGAACCTCTAAATTGATGCTTGTTGTGTTTTCCAGAGGCATATCGGGTACGGTACTTGATGTACGGTACTTAATGGAGCAAGGGGGTGTGCTGCTCCCCCCCTACTTCTAAAAGGGGTCATGCTAGTTGCCAAGTTGTTAGTTGCCAAATCCCCGCCAAACCATCAATCAATCCCATTTTGATTCTGTTTGAAGCAATATAGCACTCCACAACTCTATGCCCAATTGCGGGCGACAGCTTGCAGCATGGGCAAGCTAACAGAGGCCCATCCGGTGCATCCAAATTCTTCCTGATTCAAGAAACATGAGAGCATGTCCGGCAATATAGGCCAATTGCCCCCCACCAGCCTCAGATCACCCAAAGAAGTGCCCACAGCTCCCTTATTTTCTTGTATCTTCCATATTCTATGCTAACATCATGCATGTTAAAAAGGAAATAAGGAGGTAAAAAACCGACCTCTTTGGCTGCGGGGTCGGTATGGGTGACGCACATTAGGAATTGGCTGCATGTATTAAGGAAAAGGTTTTTCCTATGCATAACACCCACGACCGGAAGGCACACTCCCCCGGCCTGCAGGCACACTCCTGCGTGGTCGCCTAAGGGTTCCTAGCTCTGGGGTGTGGCAGGGGTTGCATAAGTGGGCAAGCTTAGAAGGGAGGACAATATCATCTATCCGATTGAACGCATGTTCAGTGCAGTTGTTGCCAATCTTGCGGGTTGCTTGGCAATGGGACCATGGTCTGGTGGTTCCCTCTGCATGGAGAGAGGATGTTTGAATTGAGGAATTTGCGGCAAGCTCTGTCAGCTGGATAGGTTGCTGGTACCGGTAGCCATACTGGTATGGTCATCTGTTTGGTATGTAGCATTCATATCACCAATCATAAGGGGAGTGTTGTTGTTATGTTATTGTATTATAGTCAGGATCTGCTCTGCATTTCAAGTCTACTAGCCATGTTCTCCTCAGAGCTTCCAGGTGCCTAGTAGTAAAGGATTTGCATTGGTTCCATGGAGAGTGACAAATGCAATTCTCACTAGAGCAAGGGTATCTCGGATACAGATGGCCTCAGTGCCTCCTGTTCTGTCAAAGGCTGCCCACCATTTGTAGTAGTTTTTAAGGCAGGAAACCACCATTTGTAGTTTTTAAGGCAGGAAACCCGTTACATGGTATATATACCTTACGAAGGGAGCTAAAGGAACTGGTCGCCTATTGCCCACGCAACAGTGGTAGCGAAGCTCAGGAAGTGCATGGTGGTCTAGCCAACCACCATATCAATGAGATGCGTCTCAAGTGCACGGGTTACCCGAGGGACCCAAGTTCGAATCCTGGTCTGCGCAGGGCAAAAATAGGTCGTCTCCTAAAAATGGCAGAAAATGTGCAGGCGCCAACCATCTGCGGATGGGTAGACGGGACATCTGGTTTGCCTGGACTTGCCTAAATATTTCCCTCCAAATTTTTCCAGCAGACATGATTATTCCTCCACCAGACCAGTCTCCTCCCGGTTTGATACCCAAGGTCCCATTGGAGAAGGTCGGGTGTGGGATTGTTGGGGGTTCTCGACTTTTTGAGACTCCCTTTTATATCTTTTTGAGCCAATTTGACAGAAATCTAAAGGTGTGACATCAGATTCCTGGGCTCAAGCCCTGTCAATTGGCCCTCTCAGAGTTTATATCAAATGGGGGGGTCATTGTGTATGACTGCAGGTTGGTGCCCCATGCGCACAGGTGTGGGGTGTGTAGGAGCAGGTTGGTACCCCTGTCAGACTAGGGGCACTGGAAGGGGGATTGGGTGTCTGGATCCAAGGGTATCGCACGGAAAAAAAAAACTCTGCTTGCCTGCGATTTTTTATGCACTGCACTCAGATAGTCCAAAGTCTCTTGCCTCAGCTCAAATGCAAGGGGCAGTTTGTAAGGGGCAGTTTCTATTCTATTCTCAAATATTGGGCTTATAGGCCGAGCCAAGTGCCCATTGCCCTTGTACACCATGGTATCCAGCATGTCCAACAACTGAAAGTAATTCTGTTGCCTGTATATTTTTGCCATTGTCATTTTCACTGCTCCTTTCTCACAACAGTGTTTGCGCAATGCAAAAAAATAAATATGATTTCCTTTCTCACGATAATATTTGTGTAATGCGAAAAACGAAGACCAGTACATGCGAGTGATGTACAAGTAAAAATCTTAGAGTTAAGCGTGATCCATCCCTGCTTTAAATTTTCACAAATTTGTGTTTACAAGCCGCTGCCAGCAAGCAAAGCAGCCAAGAAGCAAGGCACCAAGGTAGCACAGCACAGCAGCGGGCTTGGCTCTAAAGAGAGTTTCCAGGGGTTCGCGTGCTGGGGTTTTCTCAAGGTGTATAGAATGTGTAACTATTACAAAAGCCCTCTGTAACTTCACAAGCGCCACAGCAAATGTTACACGTGACCCCGGTTGCACCTCCTGCACTTATAGAAATACTTCTCGATATCTCAATGAAGCATTTTAAATCATACGAGATTGTCCTCAGCGTGACCCTGGGTGCAGCGAGAGCTGGTAAAAATCAGCAAGGACAAAAGAACAGTGTTCCCAGCATCAGGACACATAGTTATATAGCCAAGGGGCTTGTGCCCTTGAGGCACTTGCACACTCAGAATGCATTTCTTCTTGGACTACAAAGATTCATCAGCGGCTTGTCACCCTCTTGTTTGTCCTAAAGGTTTTTAGACAAAAAGATACATGATGATGATGAATGTTTACATGATGTATTCTTTATGTGAATTACACAGGCAGCAATGTCCGCTGTAGCCCAGCTGCTTGGAGCCGGCTCCCAGCTTGAGTGCTCTGTACAAATGCCCCATCCTTGTGCGGGTAAATTCATACAGAGATCATCCACTCATGCAGCACCGAGGAGTCAGCAACAGCAAAGAGTAAAGCAGCTGGGGGCTAGCATGAATGATTTTGTTAACAGAGGTTCTGCTGCAACTGAGAAGCGCCAGGTGTGAACAAAACAGCATTTTTGCCAAGTAGTGTAGTGTAAATGGAAAATAATGTCTTTGCATTCCCTTTTTTGGCTTTTTTAGCATGCCAGTAGTATCAAAACTCATAAGTTCCAACTGGTATGCCTCGAGTTCAGGTACCCGATCCTCACACCTGTGAAAAAAACAAACTTTCATCGGATGAATCGAAGAACAAATGTGAGATCTCTGAAGGTCGCGCTAAACACTGCCAGTCAAATGTCTGTAACTCTCTGTCCTTCAAAGCTCTACTTCCTGCAGGTGAGAGAAAGGCATGCACTTTGGTCTTTGTCCAGTATGTTACTTCAATCAAGCCTCTCTTCATTAGCATCAGAGCGGGAGTTTGGATCTGGCCTTACTACTCTTTGAAAGTGTAAGCTTTTGGATTTATTCGCAGACACAGGCAATGCTCCCCACTTTCAATGTTCTGGAAATGCCTTGTCTGGCCAATTCGCTCGCACCTTGGCTTCTGTTCTTCCGCCAACCGGAAAAGAAGCATCTTGTAAACAGGTAATACCTAGGTCTTTCTTCAAATACTGTTCAAGAAAACCCTAGGAAATGTCAAATTCTTTTTGTTGAAATTTCCATAAAAGGAGTAATCCTTACAGCATTATGATTTGTAGGATATCCTGTTCATTTAAGGTTGGAGTTTTCCTCTTCCAGGCTTACTTGCCTGACCTTTTTGACATGCACCTAAATTCTGTTCTGTTGTACCTGTCGTTTCAGGCTTCAATTATGGATCCCAAACCCGTTTCAAGAGCCAATGAGCTTGTGTATGCATTGGCGCAGCAGGTTGGCAGGAATGCCAAGGACATGAGGAAGGACCTGTGAGTTTTTGAACATGAGCTTGTTTGCCGTACATAATGGCGTGAACGTGCTTTCTGTGAAATTTAAGTACACAAACATTTTGCGGCTCTATATTGCACATTGGCTTGGTACCACACAAAAGTGATTGCTGATTGACTATTTCCTTACAACGCTACAAAAGTCCACTGGAATTGTTTTTTGGTACTCAATATCGAAATGTTTGTCCTGTATGCAGTCTGTTACAATTGCAAAACAGGGTATGCTGTGACAATACCTTAAGCAGTGAGACAAATGAAGAGGACGTCACCAAGTCCATAACTTGTCCTCCAGGACACAATAGTCAAGGCCCAATTTCTCCAGATGTTCCCAAAAGGTGCGCATGTATGGATCCTCTTGTAAGCTTGCACCTCATTTGATCAAGAGTGTATGCACTTTGTGTTAAATATCCCCCTGGTAACCATGACTGGTGACAGGTGTCATCCCAAAGAAGGATTTGGACCATGCAAACATGCAAGTAGTCAACTTTTGGTAAAGCAGGAGCAGCAGGTAAGCACTATCTTGGCCAGGATTAGCACATCCAGTACATTATCAGACGCATTGATGCCTTGTCATTTACTTGGACACATGGTCTTCGCATTGAAAGTGGAGGAAAAGGACACCCCGGGTGCTGTGCCAAGCTTCGTAACCACCCCCTGCCTCCCACCCTGATCTGTCAAGACTCTTTTTTTAAGCCTTACAAGCTCATGCCTTGGCAATCTGAAAGTTGTGATACCAGCCGTCACCTTGGTTCTGGATGTAGTGACCCCACAGCGCAGCTTGCAGCCTGCCTTGCCATGGTCCAAGCAGGGCACGAGGGAGGAGCCAAGAAATAAAAGGGCTTCTGGAGCATCAGGGAGGTGACAATTTGTCCCACATTCATGCAAGCACACTCCTTCACGAGTGCCCCTTCAATTCTGAAGGGGCACTCCTGCATGGGGCAGCTTGGCTCATGCGAAGCGGGCCTGATGCTGCGAGTGTATCAAGTCAGGGACAAGCTTGCATCATGCATGACTCGTGTGCTTGACCTTGATCCTGTGGCCCAATCCTCTCTGATGTCCAGGGCATTTTGAATGGACCTGTTGCATACGTTGATCGATAACAGGAACTCTTGCCGCAAGGTTTGCTTGTGAGTGTGGGCATTTCTTGATGGATACTTCATTGCTGGAGTGTGGGCATTTCCTAATGGATACTTCATTACTGGAGGGATTGTTGGAAATTCGGGGCTTTTCGGACAGATACATTGCTGGTATCCCATTCCTGATCTTCATTATTATTGGTACAAAAATTTCCACTTCCAACAACTGTTTGTGCCATGCCTGTGCGCTGTGTTCACCACAGGCTCAACATATTTCCAAGGACTTGAATGAAGTACTGAATGAATTATTCATAAATTTCGGCTGGCCAATCTATATTTACTAACAAAATTTGTAAATAACTTTTTGTGCCTCAGAATTTCCTGGCTCCAGAGCCACATTCATGCTGTCTTTGTGCGCTCTATCCCAGGATGACACTTTGATCCTTCTAAGGTCCCTCTTCATAGCAGGGACACCCACCTTCACGAATGAAAATGACACCACATCCGTCAGAATTTTACAACTGCAACAGCTCAACATTCTCGCATGACCAGACTTAAAAGCTATTACCACAAGAAAGCCAACCAGGTGAGGCAAGGCAATAATAAGGTAATAAGGTTACAATGCTATATCCGCCTACACAAGGGCAGCTGTGAATCTAGATGAAATAATAAGAAAATGCCAGAGTATAATTCTGGTGTTGCTCACATTTTTTTCCTGGAAAATCTCACAGCTCTCACATCCAAACCTCATTTGGATGTGGGCCCAATCAATGGGCCAACTGAATTACTGATATCCAAGCATATTATTTATGCCATACTATCAGGGCCATCAGTTGCATGTTGTGGCATTCTCGAGGTAGTTCCTCTTTAGAAATACAAATCCAGATCCCTTACCAAAGATGACCACCCTCAAAGATGAAATATGTAAATGTAGAAAAAAAACTGAAAATTTTTGTGTTTTGGGGCCATGGCATTGAAGGGGCACTCCCAAGGGGCACTCCCCAACGGTAACTGAAAGTTGACCCCAACCGAAAAAAAATTCCCAAAGACGGTCCCTAGTGACTTCTGGCTGGGACGGAAAAATTGTTTTGGTGGGCCAAAAAAATTTGCCCGAGGGAAAATTTTTTGTGTGTGACCGCAATTTTTTTCGCCCTAAGTGAAAATTTTTTTCAACACCGAAGAAAAAAAAGTCGAAAAAAATTGTGTGTGACCGCCCCCTTATCAAGCCTTATAAGGAGCCCTTTTTTTATATCATAAACCAGGTTTTTGAAGAATAAATTGCAACCAAAATGGCAAAAGGGGTCAGCTGAAGCCTCTAACAATCTTTCAAATGTTCCAAGCACATGATAGACTCGTAGAAGACAATCCAATTTTTTATATCTCCAATTCAATTTTTGGCGAAGCCCCATTCATGGGGCGTGAGCCCCTAAGTTTGGCTTTTTCCCAGTAAAGTTCACACTAGGGGGGCGCGCGCGCGTTTGTGTGTGTGTGTGTGTGTGTGTGTGTGTGTGTGTGTGTGTGTGTGTGTGTGTGTGTGTGTGTGTGTGTGTGTGTGTGTGTGTGTGTGTGTGTGTGTGTGTGCGTGCGTGTGTGTGTGTGCGCGTGTGTGTGCGCGTGCGCGCGTGTGTGTGTGTGTGTGTGTGTGTGTGTGTGTGTGTGTGTGTGTGTGTGTGTGTGTGTGTGTGTGTGTGTGTGTGTGTGTGTGTGTGTGTGTGTGTGTGAGGGGGGGGGGGGGTACAGTGGTTTGGAGACCTCTTTGCAAAAAAAATATTATCGCAAAAATTTGAGAGAATGGTTGATGCAATATGCAACCTCAGCCACTTTTGTTGGAAAACAAAAACTAAACTTTTTTAATATCCAGGATATTTTACATTTAAGAACGCATGCCTGTGGTGTTTTGGACTGAATATGACCTCTGGTTGGTGTGTGGGGGGCAGGGATGTGTGGTGTATCATTTTGTTTGATAGGATTAGCAAAGCCTAACCTGTATCGCTTAGCATCCACTACAGCTTCTTTCTCCAATGCATATCGTTACTTTCTCTGCACAACAAAACAAGCTTGGATGCCAAAAAATGGTACCGTGCAGAAATGAACCCATCCCGCCCCCCCCCCCAAAACAAGAAGTTTTGCAACAACGCATCAGCGCAGCCCAATAATTAAATATGTGCATCAACGATGCAGGGGCTTTTGGCCCCACAATGCGCAGCAAGCATCTTTTCAAAGGCACCAACACTTTAAACTCATCCCCTCCTCACTGCTGCAGTTGTTGCTGCTGTCAACACCGCTGCTTTCCTCCTCAAATCTGCTTCCATTGCCGTTGCTGCTTCCCTGACTACGAGCGCGAGTCTTGCTTGTGCTAGCCTGCCTTGCTGATGCTGTCTTGGTGCGAGCAGCTTTGGTGCGGGACCTGGTCCGCGGCCGCATAATGTCAGTAAGCTGCTTATCTGTCGTGCGGAGGTCATCCTTCACCTTCCTAGCATGTGCACTGAGTCCCTCATGCTCCTCTTGCTCCCCCACACCATCATCTCACACACCCTTGCTCTCATCTCCTGCCATCAGCAGGGAGGGCTGCTGCGGGGGGTGCTGCCTAGGGAGGTGGAGCGGGAGGCCGGGGGGTGCTCTTGCCCACTCATGCCAACCGCTGTCCCTAAGCGTTATTTTTCACAACCACACACTACTGCGCACCCTCAAAATAAACATGCAAAATACATATACATTTTAGGTGCATGCAGTCACCGTGCAAGGCCAAAAACGATAATTATTTGCGTTGATATGGTTTGCACGGTATAGCAATTTTAAGATCTCCATCATGTTAATGTAGCAGTAATTGCGTGTACTTATGTTACATGCTTTATTTGGGGGTGCCCTTAGCCATAGAAATTTATTTTTTGTACAGCTAAAAATGAGTGTTTGGTACATTCTGCCCACCTTAGCTGCCCCTTGGCAGCAGCGCCCCGCTTTGCAACGGCTCACTCTGCAGTGTCCTTCTAAAGGTCTGAAGTGCGCTTTTATCAGACATGCAAAGTTAACGCACAACCATGTAAAAGTAGCATTTTGGGGTGCATGTTGAAAAAAAGCACAATGAGTAAGGCCCTTCACGGTTTTCTAGTACGTTAAGGAATTGTAAACTAAAATAGCATTTAGAGATGCTTGCACCTCTTCCTTTGATTATGCTTTTTCCAGGCATTGCCGAGCCAAGCCAATGCCACGGGCATTTTAAAGCACAGCAATGCAATGTTGGATCCAACCTGTCATCGAGATCCTAGTCTTGGGGTGCATTTGGAGCCTGATCATGATGGATCCCAAGGTGAATTGTCAGTGTATGCTGATTTCCTAGCACTGCATTCATCTCAATGCATTCATTTGCACGCATGTATTTGGTCAAAATAGGCAGACAGGCTGGTTGGTGCCAGCAGACATATTTTGGCAGACATTATATACTTCATCGAACCAACAGAGCTACACACCTTATAATCTCCATTTATTTCCAAGATGTGACTTGAAAGTGCTTGCAGGCGCACCTAATGCAACTGGTGCGAGATATGGCATCACGGACAAAAGGGCATTCGATGCCTTGATTGACATCCTTGCCAAAGATGTCTCACCCCAAGCTTGCCAGGTGATGTTGCTGCTTACAAGGGTAAAGAGCTAGGGTCAGGTGTGAGTCAGATGTGCCATTTTTTGATACGTCATGCATGTAAAGATGGGGACAGAAATAGCAAAGTCCGAAAATCGATTGAACGCACAAATATTTTTCATTAAAAGGGGGGTCACCATTGGTAATTGGTAGTTAGAAATTTCTCCTGAACTACGCCCATGGAAGCTCTTCAAAGAGCACAGCTTTTTGGTATTGGACTGTTCTTCATCCGCTTTTAAGACAATCCTCAACAAGAATACAGTAAAGGTTCCCCCATATTTATGTGGCGGAGAGGTAATTTTTTTGAAGGAGCAATAGAGAGAGAGAGAGAGAGAGAGAGAGAGAGAGAGAGAGAGAGAGAGAGAGAGAGAGAGAGAGAGATGTGCTGAATCAAGGTGGAGGAGTGCGGTCAATTGGTTCTCCAAAAAGTGATTAATCGGAGGACCCTAGATCTATCTCCGAATCTCAGAACACCCAAAGCTTGAGACCATTTTTCCATGCCATTTTTCACTCCCAAATTACTTTCCTAACCTTCAGTGCTGTCCTGTTTTAATATCCTGCGTTCAAAACAATAGATGGTTTGGTCCAAAATTGCACAAGAGTGTTTTGTTCTTTGTCTGAGTAGTGGTGTTCACACCCAGACCAAGTTGCTACAATCCCGCTTTTGACTTCATAAGCGGTATAATGGTACAAAACTGGTTGGCAAACCTGGTCTCAGAAATTGGGATAGTGCAGTGGCTGGGGAGATACAGGAGGGGGGTGCCCAGACATAGGTCAGACCAGCCCTCCAAAAAACACGGGCACGTCAAGCTGAGCAATCGAACTTAATAAATGCAAATGAAAAAAGTCCATCTGCACTTGTTTTATGAGCCCCGGTGCACCAGCTGTCAGGTTCGGAAATTTGACAGGTTTGACAATATTGCCTTCCTGCCGGGCCACCAAACTCGCCGATTTTGGGGCATGCTTGCTCTTAGTTATTCAATGAATCGTTGTCTTGATTCTGAGGCAGCGACTCCACACAGTTGCAGCTACAGCAGCTGTTGCAGAGGTTTGACCAGTAGGAAGGAGCACCCTGGCGCCAGCAGCAGCCCGAACAGCCTGCCCCACCCTGTCCCAGACCTGCACCAAGACGTGAGGAAGGGCATCCTGCACACAGATTGCTGCAGCTGCGTGCTGTGAACATGCTGTGTGGTTGGCAAGGGGTCTGTCGCACATGCACGCACCCCAGCTGGCCTGCACCGTGCACTCCAGCACTCAAGGAGCATATGCTAGGGTCAATAAGGTCAAAATGCATGCATTTGAAGCTTGGGAACACCATTGCAGCACACCTGACACACACTCTGCGTGCTTGTCACCAAAACGCAAAATGCTTGACAGCTGACCTTGCGCTGCCCCAAACCTTGCAGGCCCTGTGTTGTAGGGTAGCTCTGGGCACCTGTGAGGTCTGGTAAGGGTTTCAGGGGATGGCGTGCAAGGACCAGGGAGCAGTGCATGGTGGTGTGCTCAAACAAGGGCATGTGGATTAAACTAATAGGGAGGCGTCGGGTGCTGGGCCTTGGCAAGTGCATATGATACATCTTAGAAATGACATGGACAGATTTTTGCTCTGTACATGCGTGGGCACCACTTTCAGCATGCTACCACGCCCTGCATGCACTTACCCCTTAAAAATGAGCACGTTTCCCCCAGCAGGCACCCACGCACCTGCGTGTTCCCAATTTCCTACGCACAACCCCTTCAAAACACCATGCTGGACCCCCATGCCGAGTTTCCTGCCAGAACAACCATCCTGAAGGCCCCTTATGCTCCAAAACCCATTGTTTTTGTCAGCACTCAAGCAAATGAGCACCCCATAAAGGTGGTCATTCTGAAGTCATCCGGTTTGGTCAAGCAGCATTCCGTTGGATACCTTGTAAAGAATAAAAGGTTTGCAACAAAAATTGCCCAAAAAAATTGCATAGTTGGTCAGGGGTGGCTCAAATGTGCATTTTTAGCATATTTTTTACCACATTTACGGCAAGCAATGGCCCCAGATGCAACATATTCATCCCGTTTTTCTCCTGCTACCTTTTCATAATATAGCAAGCAGCCATGCCAATTTCCACACTTGACATTAAGTTTGCCTGTCTTTTAAGGGGCTTCTTGTGAGTGGATGTGGCCAAAAATGACCAATAATCTGGCATTTTCAGGCACAGAATGCCTACTTGACAACAGTCTTCCCTAAATAGCACATCTATGGATAGGTTTTGACTTCACTCATCCACCTGTGCAAAAGCTGTAAAAGGTTGACCAGGTCCAGGTCTGCTATTGCAGGATAAGTGTGATCTGAGGCAAGATATCGATTTCTGGGGCGCCCAGATCACCCCCTGGGCCAACTTTCGAAATTCCAAGTATGCAGCCCTTAATATATATACCTGTTGTCAGATTTTGAGCTCATTTGGTGAAAGTCGCCTCGTGACCTGAACACCACTACTGAGGCTGCGGTCACACAAAATTTTCAGCATTTTTTTCGGACTCTTCCGTCATAAATTGAAAAATATTTGCGGTCACCAGGAGGGTGAAATAAGCATAACTTTTGGCACTCACGTGTCAACCCACATAAAGATTATATATTCCTATTTCTGAGACTGAGAGGCGTCGATTGATATGTATGGGCCCAATTGGTGAGGGTGGGTGGGGGGGGGGGGGGGAGAGGGGGTTCTGACTTTTTGGGACCCCCCCTCCAGAAATTTTCTGAGGCATTTTCTCGAAATTTTAAATATGTCAACTGATTCCTCAGCTCGAGAGCTGTCAATTGGCACCTTTAGAGACGTTCGGTTGAAATGGGGGTTCAGTAAGGCTGCTCAAAGTTTAACCAATGGACTGAGTACTAGCAGTGTCAAGATGGATGACTTAAAAGTGCCCATACTGTTCCAGACGGTTTGACAATAGGTTCAATAGGGACACGCCTTTCTGCAGCAGCAGGCGCCTGCAGCAGCATCACCCGTGCAAGTGCAAGCGCATGCAACATCGCCCATGCAAGCGCACAGTGAAGGAGGGCCAGCACCAGCATCCCCACCATCAGTGGCAGCACCAGCAGCATCACCAGCTGGAGCAACTGCAGAATCAGAGCCCATGGATGCAGAGGATGTGCACACATGGAGTGCCCAGCTGGGTGCAAGGCAGTGGTGTGGAAGTACAGCTTGGAAGCACACTTTGCAGCCAAGCACCAGCAGCAGCAGCTGGAGCAGAAGCAGCCTTTCATTTTGGGTCCCAAGGAGCAGAAGCACATGCAGCAGAAAGTGGCTAAGACTGTGCATGCGCCTTGCTAGTTAGGAACAAGGAGCTTAGGTGTCCGTACAGTCATGCGCGCAGATGCTCATTCTGTTTTCTGCTTATAGTCAGGTCAGCCAAGTAGGTTTGAGTTAATGCCCCACTGCAACCAGATGATTCTGAGTATGCAGGACCTTTGTCTAGACCTATCTCAGCAACTCTGCATACTCAGTTTGTGCCGGGGGGTGCCCAGGGTGTGGGGCCTGAAATCAAGCAAAACCCCTGCCAAAATGGGGTCTCCAGGAAGCTCCCCCCCGGCTTACCTGACCAGCAGCGATGGCTGGGCACTTTACCAGGATCACATTCTGGGGGGTCCGGGGGGCTGGGGCGGGGGTCCAGAAAATCGCTCCCCGGACCTCGATTTTGGCAGGGAAAATGGCGAGTTAACATAGCAGAGCAACCACTGCACCATTCAGGGTCGCGACACTTTTGCTGTGACAGATAAAAACCTTTAAAGAAATTTTGAAAACTTAGCATGTGCTCTCTCCCCTTGAGCACCCCCAGAGCCCTAACATGTAAGTTCAAGCGAGCGAAATCATTCAGACGGTGCAAAAGCATGCGTCTATCAAGTGAGCACACGCTCAGGCGGGCTGACCAGAGCCTGATGTTTTGGTCAAACGCCCAGCTGTCACTGCTCGCCAGGAGCCACTCCCTGCACACCTGGGCCCCCAAACTTGGCAGGACATGCCTAGGAATTATGATGAACAAGTCCTCATACTCAGGTTGTGGCCAAATACAGTGCTTGCCTGGTTTCCCCGTTCGCACCACTTTTGCCTAGCAGGTGCGCACAGGTGACCATGCTCTAAGTGCTCCGGACCAAATTTTGCCCCCCTTTTTTTTCACTCCGATGGATCAGGATTGGCCTAAAACCTACCTGAGAGCCAAAATATTGGCAAAATTTGGGCCAGAGCAGGCGTTTTGGCACCCATTTTCCTGGAAGTGGTCAAAAATGACCTAAAATGCCCCTGGCTCAATCCTAGAGCTCCACCCTCACTTTTTTGATGCAGAAGTACCAGTTTAGGCACCCTCAACCACTCTGCATACTCAGTTTGCAGTGGGGCATTAACTTCTCAATTTCACACATAGCTTGGCTGGGCTGATTTATGGCAAGCAATGGCCCCAAAGGCAACATTTATCCCGTTTTTCCCCTGCTACCTTATCGTTACATAACAAGCAGCCATGCCAGTTTCCAAACTTGAAATTAAGTTTGCCTGTTTTCCATGGGGCTTCTTGTGAGTGGATGTGGCCAAAAATGGCAAAAACATTGGCAATTCCAGGCGCAATATACCTATTTGAGAACATATTTCCCAGATTAGCACATTCATGGAAAGGCGTCATTCATCCACCTATGCAAAAGCTGTCAACCTTTGACCAAGTCCAGGTCTTAAATTCCATACGTACCATATTCTATGCAGCCCCCGCAGCTTGTTGCAAACTGGGACCTGACATCCTCTAATCCACAAGGCACTTTCAAATGCAACTTTCAGCAAATCTCAATGTTTGGGACATAGAGACGTATGGTCGTCCCTGCAACCAGAATCCCCCAGACAGTGTCATGAAGTTATTCATGCTTCTTGCATGCATCATCATATGCCCTTAGCATGCTTCTTGCATACTTCTTTCCATGCCCTAAACATGTCTTCATGTCCTGCAGCATTAAATTTGCTAAAACTTGGGTACGTAAAGGTGCTATGTGTGGCTCTGAGGTGCCAAACCGGGTGAGCAAGGATGCAGCATGGGTGAGCTAGCCCGCATGCAAATCTGACATTGCAGCATGCTTGGACGACCTCCGCCTTGCGCCACGGCTTATTAGGTGTTTGATTTCAGCAATTGCAGCCAAGCTAGACCATCCTAGAGTTTTGGTGTCTCCCGTTATTTCACCAAATTCTATTTCGCATTTTGCACCTTTACGCCCTTTCAAGACAATTGAGCTCATTAAGCAGTACTCAGTAACACCGCAGCTACTTACTGTTCTATCAAAAATGGAGCAAAAAAAAGCCTGGTCTGCTTTGCTAAGTTTTTTAGACCACAGCAGGATTATTCAGGCGTATTAGCATGTTGCTCTTTTATGGGAACCTGTTTTGTACTTATCCTCCTCGCATTGATTAATTTTTGTTGCCTTATTGTTTCCTGTGCAAAACTGCTGATAAAACTTCCTTTACTTTTCACATGCACAGGATTCCCTACAAGCTTTTGCTGACAATTTGCCTCCAGAAATTGACAGCCTCACAATTTCTCCTCTTTACCCATTTGGCCAGCATTGTTCAGGTGTGTGTAATAAGTGAGGCTTTTTGCTGGCATACTCTTTTCTTTTTGTTTTGTGTAATGCGTGATGTCAATACTGCAGATGGGGTCACTGGCCACTATTGTCAGACATGCTCTTTCTTGTGTTACTTTCTGTGGCAATGGAAATCAGATTACCCCAGATCACTATCCTGGCTTCGGTCACCCCAAAACAACCCGCTGCTCCATCCTGGGATTTTCCAAAGATATGTTCTTTTACCTCCTTATAATATGCTAACATCGTGCCTATTCAAATAAAAAAGTAAAATTCTCACCTTTCTGGTACATTTTGTGCTAAACTTGAGACCCCAGATCAATCTCCTGGCCTTGAACCTCCCAAAAAGGCCAATAGCTGCACCCTGGGACCAAAACATATTATAATGTTCTTCCAATATTATATTACTCTTAATTTTCATATACCATGCTAATCTTGCATATTCAAAAGGAGGGAAAGAGGAGGTCAGAGGTTGACCCTTTTGGCAACCCTTGTGCTGGATTCTTTCTTTCTTTAATGGAAATGGCTGAAATTCTGTACCTCTCCCACCCCTGTGTCTTTTCACCTCTTTTGCAATGATCTAGGTACAACGATTCCGATTATGCTAATTCACCGTTTATTGGGTTGGAGCCCCCTTGTGTTAACGGCGGTCAATGGCTGTTGACCCTGAAAGAATAAAGCTTTGAGCCACTCATGCCATCTATGTCATAAGTACTACACCATCGGAAAGCTATGGTGTGCTCATTTAAGAGCAGCCCTTGATTGCTCGTTCAAGCCACCCTGCCAAGCCGTTTGGTTACTCTCCGCTGATGAAGCTTCCGTCTATGCGAACTTTAGTTTCATTTCACAATATTTTGAAAACTATGAATTTTAATGCTGCCTGTTGTCTCGTGATAGAATGGGCTTGGAGCAGCAGAGACGTGAGCTGCCTGCAAATTGCAGGGATTGCCTTTGTCACAACAGGCACTTTGATTAAGACATGGTGTCGTGGACTGGAAGCAGGGTGAAAGGAGAGCTAGAACAGGCTCCGCCCTTTTTTTGTGATCCTTTTCTTAGGCTAACATCTTTTTATAAGAGTCCTCCGAAATTGCTTAACTTGATCATTTTGATTTGATCTGAAAGAACGAGGTGGTTTTCAAAGATAGGGTTCACGCTGTGCTGATTCGGCATATGGGCCCCAACCTGGGACAGGCATCAGTTTGAAATTTGCATGTTGTCCCAAGTCAGGGCTCATCCATGCTGAAGGCATGTAGAAAATATGCCCATTTTGTCCTCATCTCACGTATTATTTATGTTTACATGTAAACTATGATATCCTTTGCGGCAAGTCTTGTTTCTGAGGATGAGCGTGTTTTGTGCATGCAGCTCAGGCTGTCAATGCAAAACACCTCAACCATGTTCAAAGAAGCCATTTCCTTTTTTCTCTTGGTTTCCTGCAGACTTTATTGCAAAAGGTGCAGAAATAGTGGATGCTGTAGCCATAATTCAATCTCCAAAGCAACCAAAGGCCAAGGATATACAAGCTTCAAGAAGTCCTGGGCCATGTGATTGTTTCAATACGCAATGGTGAGTGTGGTCCAAGATCTATTCTTTGGAAAAACTGGATAAACAAGGCTCTTAGGTGAGCATCTCATGCAGAACGATGAAGCATTGGAGATGTTAGCTCTTGGTTTTTGGACCCATGTTGGTGTAGCTCCATGATTCTTCTATGGCGTTGCCACCAACATTTAGGCCCTCAGCTTGTATTCTTGTTGAAGGACTCGTTTTGTTCATTTATCAAAGTAAAATCACAATGTCCTCAACTTGTTCGACTTCCTATTCCACTCTATTCAGGGCCCCTGGGTCACCAACATCACCTGTGCTTAAGGGAGAGGACACAGGGGAAAATGGGTGCTCTGTCCCTGCCCCAGTTCCTTCTGGTCAGCCAAACGATATCCAAGCACCTTACCAAAAGGCACAACAATCCGCTCCACATTCAACCGTGTCAGCAGCCAGTGTCCAGAACAGCAGGGATGAATTTCCAATATGGCAGCTGAGCGCCAGGTCCGGAGATGAAATCATGCATAAGCACAGGTAAGTGTGAAGTGAAATAGGTGCTTGCGGCTCCTGCACTTCTCCTTGCTTCTGTGCATTTAACCCTCACGCTGCAAGAGGGCAAAAGGCTGCAATTGGGCAAAGAAGGTGTGGTGTCCAAGACCAGAAAGGCGGTAAGAACAAGAAAAGAAATGAAAAGCTACATTGGCAGAGGAAACTCTCCCTACATCATTGAAAGAAAAGGAGACGTTGCCTAGAAAGAGCCGTATGTCCCCTCAACCACAAAGCGAGTACAAAATGGCTAATGGGAACCTGAAAGGTTACTGGAATTATCCATAGGCAACATTATTTCATGAGCAAGGGCAAAGAACTACATTGTTCATTTACGCAAAACCCCAAATCCGGATAAGGGTAGAGCACAGAAGGTACAGATGTGAACTTATCCTTTGGCTGGTCCCACGTGCTGTGCTAGCGCTGCAAGCGCTTGGCTGTGGCTTCCGCATGGCCATGCACTCCTAAAGGATGAGCTTTGGGATGTTGTGGCGGAGCTTTTCCTTTTTTCTGGTGCTGTGTCTGACTGTCTGAGAGGTATCTGGCATCTCCTTACAAAACCTGGCTTGCAATTGTGGTTGGAGGGCCTAAAAAGCCTAAAGATAGATGGTGACTTAATTGCAAAAGCATCTGCATAAGGGAGCCTCAAATTTTACTTTACTTGCCTTGGTCACCTGTTCTTGCTGGTTCTTGCTGGAGCAAAGAAAAGAGTATGATGCCGTTGGGATTTGTTTCTCAACCTTGACAAAGCCCCCATTGAAAGGCGACGCCCGAAGGCGTTTCACAGTTATGCTCACACAAGGCCGGTGTGGCTCACTCACACCACCTCAGGTTCTGAGATTCAAACCCCCCAACCAAAAGTTTCTTTAGAAAGCCTCCCAAAGCTTGCAGGGCTCCTGTGCATGCATCGCGGAGCAATGCCCCAAAGTTCCAAGTATGTTTGGTTGGTCCATTTGGTGACGATAAAATGTACTTGCTGCTGGTCAACAGAGAGAGCCAAATATGCAGGAAAGTAGCCCAGCCTGGACTTGCTCCAGCTGGAATGCTGTTGTACTATTGCTGGACTCGTGCATGAGTGTGTGCATGTGCGCAACTCAATCTTTGCCCAGTTAGAGGGCAGGTTGATACCCTGTTTGTCTGGGTAGTGGCAGTTGGACGAGGGGTAGAGTAGTTAGCAAAAAGGGTTCGACACTCATGCCCTCTATAGCAAAGGAACAAACTAGGCATTCAATTCAACCCACATTGGCACACGTGGTCAACGAACATGAATAAGGAAAGCAGAAGCAACATGTGTTTTCCACTTGTTTTTGGAGATTTGCTTTTCTTATCTCAAGTTCCGGTTGCGTAAACTGCTTTAACTTGCAGGGACAATAAGAAGGCGCAGGTTGTGGAATCCCGGGGGGACACCTATGCACTTAGAGCTCATGATCAGCCCAGTATAGATGTTCATAGCCCTAACCAGAGCTGCTCAGGTGATCCAGACTCGGTCCTTAATTTCAACCTGTGCTCTCACCAGGACAGGCTTTAGTGATGTTATGTGTGTTTTCAACTGGGAGCAAAACACTCTTAGTACTCAGGGCTTTGACGATAGGCAATGCTCAAGCAATGCTGCTGAGGAAATGGCTCTCTGTCAGAAATCCTAAAATTGCTCACAAATAGGGAGACATGGCCAGATAAGGTCTGAAGTGAAAAACCTGTGCCCCCATGCTTCGAGATGGTTATAAGCGTGTTTGCTACAGCACATTCTAACTTTGAATCTTCTGGTGATTAGCCTTTGATCGTGTCCATTTGTCTGTTGATGTGCGCAGCTGAACATCAATCAGTGTCTTCGATTACTGCTCAGCACAGCTTGCTAGCTTTGGCTTCACAGATCCCTGACGATGTTGAAGACTCCTTGCAGCAGGTACATGCACTCTTGGCTATTCTTTATGCTGGGCATTGCAGGATATTTAAGTGCTTGTATATGCAAGCACGGCTTCCTGAGAAAGCAACATTCTGATATGTATCCATTGCCATAATTTGTGGCGGACAGCATGTTTGCTGCTTGCTTTATTAAGTGTACTAAACCTTGGCTTGCTACTAAGTCAGCCAAGACAGTTTGAGTTAATGCCCCACTGCAACCAGCCAAATCTGAGTATGCAGGATCTTTAGCTAGACATATCTGAGCAACTCTGCATACTCAGTATGCATGTCTTCTGGCTTGCCTGACTAGCAGCAATGGCTAAGCACTTGAGCAGGCACATCCCGGGGGGTCCAGGGGCCTGGGGCAGGGGTCTAGAAATGGCTCCCAGGACCTCAATTTTGGCAGGAAAAAGCTGGAATTTATGCGAGAGGCAGTGTGCACCGTTTGGGGACTGACTTCTGCGACTTGCTTATTAGAATTAAAAAGGTTGACACTGGAATGTTGAATTTCTCAGTGGCGAAACACCAGTGTCAATTTTTTTAAGTTTATACATCAAGGACCAGGTATGCATCATCAGGTGGCGGGGCCGTGCAGTGACACTTAAGTTGATAACCTTGGCAGCTCCCAGCTTTGACCAGGCCCTAGGCTTGTACACACCCACACCTGGGCCCCCGAACTTGGCAGGCATACCTAAAAAGCATGCTGAACAAGTCCTCATACTCAGATGGTGGCCAAACACTGTGCTTGGCTGGTTTCCATGTTTGCTCACTTTTGCCCAGCAGATGCGGTCTTTAGTGGCCACGCCAAGTGCTTAAAAACCAAATTTTGCCCCTCCATTTTTTCACCCCGATGAATCAGGTTGACCTAAAACCCACCTGAGAGACCAAAAAGGGACAAGTTTGGGTCAGAGCAGGCATTTTGGCACCCATATTTTTGGAAATGCCCAAAAATGGCCTAAAATGCCTCAAAAATGCCACTGAGTTATTCCTAGGGCCCATCCTCACTTTTCACATGCAAAAATACTAAATAAGTTACCATCAACTACTCTGCATACTCAATCTGTTCAAATCCCTTTGGGCATTATCTCCTCATTTATACACCTAGCTTGGCTGATCTGACCTGCTATCTCCTAAATTTGGGACCATTTCCGCTATCAGTATGAGTACTGTTGAATTAACAAAAGCATCATTGCATAATAAAGGGCCGAGATGTGCTCACCTTTAACATAAGAACATGGTCACCTTGAACATTTAAACATCTGAAACACATAATATATTGTCAGTTTGCAAAGGACGCGTCTCTGTGTAGTTTGCTAATTTTCCTGTGCTGCAAGAGCATCTTTCAACGAAGGTCTCGAATAACTTTTGTCAGGGGCATATTTTTTTGGGGGCTCTCAACTTGTAGTTTATTCTTGGCATAGAGATTAGCGAGGTTACAAAGCAAGCAGTCTTTGGATTCTGAAGATGAGTGGCTGGGGCGTCATCCTTCTTAGGGATATGGCCTTGAGACCATGGGTGCCTTGCATTGTAGGGAATGTGCCATGCAATCTTCGTTATTTTAGTCATTATAATTCACCCAAAATGATACACCAATTCCCTACGCAACTCAGATACACATTCTGATGCTATATTAAGTTCTGAAAAGTAAATGATCCAGCCCCGCGCCCCTTCTAAACAAACCCAAATCCAGTTAGAAGCTTTTGTGCTCAGTATTATGGACTTGTGTTTTTTACCCATTTTTTGTTTTCATGACGTGACATACTCTTGGCTTGGAGTAGAAGTTTGTTAGATGTTTAAGCCCCTCTAATGGTGAAAAATATAAAGACGAGAAGCATGCTGCAACATGTAAAGAAAATTTGTTATGCAAGCATCTTTTAAAATCAGGTGCATCCCTATGCATCTGACCTTCTCGCAATTTCTCTACAGTTTGCTGTACTGAAATCAGCCACACATTTTTTGCAAAACTTGCAGATGGACACTGATGAGTTCCATCAATTTCTTAAAGGACTGGTTAGATCTCCTTTACCAAGCCCTTTCCTTCAACGTCAGGTAAGGTGCATTTCTGAATTGTGGTATACCACACATTTTGGGCGCACATGTGTATACTCCTATGTACCATTCCTCTGAGTTTTAGATTGTTGGATCCTGACCAATTCAGGTGCCCTGTCCAGTCCAAATTGTGTACTTGAACCACTGCCCGAGAATTTTTCCACTTGCATTACAGTAACTCAGAGCTCACTTCTTTTTGTCATCCACACAGGTTGACTTTCCCATGGACCTGTCTACCCTTGAGCATATGTTGAACTCCTCTCCTAGCAAGTACGGGACCTCTGGTCCACCAGGAGCTGTGGACTTGCAAGCAAGGAAGGAAAAGTACCTTTCACCTTCACCCATTCCACTTCAAAGTCAAGACCTTTACAGCAATACATTCAACAATGTTAAAGTAGGTGCCAAAGAAACAGGCCTGATGATTCTTGAATGTCGTCTCCCCTAACAGCATACCTCCATCTTGCTTCAGTACCAGGTTGCTGCCATTTGACTAGCAATGTCGGGTTGTGAAAGTTACGCCGCCAGAACAGTGTCTTAACATCCCATGACCATACCCCCTTATCATAAGCATGCAGTCTATAAATGCAAAGTGACAACAAAGAAATGGTGTGGAGACAATGTCAAGAAGGACAACTAGGACCTAAGGTGTAATGAAGCACAGAAAATTGCATAAATCGAGGCCACATCAAACAAAAATATAAATTCTGTTCAACTGTGTTGAGAGGAGAGGAAGGTGTTTTGATGCTGTGGCGCACATTAACGAGAGGGTTGGCTGGCGCTCCCAGCTTCCTATGTATATGACCAGAGGGGGCTATCTGAGGTTTAAAATTAGGTGTTTCTTGCATGCTCTTTGCATATGTGCACCCCAACTGGTGAGCTTTATAACTGACCACTTACTGCATCAAATCGAGTGACTTTTAATGATTTAAAGTCCTTATACCAAAACATATCATTGAAAAAGAAATGGAGTGAAAAAACCCAGTAATTGGTGAGATACAGAACTAACATTTACCTTAGCACAAGGGGTGCCAAAAAGGCCATTTTTCAACTTCTTTATTTCCTATTTTTGAATATGTTAGCATTGTGTATTGGGGTTGTAAACAAAATTTTGTAGTATAAAATGGTACCAGGGTGGAGCTGTGGGCCGTTTTTGGGTGATCTGAGAAAAAGAAACTCAAGAAAGAGCATGCCTGGCAATATAGGCCAGGTAGCCCCCTCTGGTATATGACGCAGGTTTTTGCGTCAGCCTGACTCTTGTTTGGCTAGGGCGACTCCCCTGAGTGTCTATTTTGGCCACGCATTCCCGGAGGGGCTTACATCTGATGCCAAAATGTTTGCTGCTGCTGCTGCTGCTGCTGCTGCTGTCAATCCCCCTGACTGGGAAGGGTTTCAGGGAGCTTCCCATACCCATCTGTCAGCACCCCTCTGGCACTTTAGGAACCTTAAATCAAAATTCATTTTGTTGAAAAAAACAAGTGTTTACACTATCATGCACTTTCCTACATGCTCGAAACTATTGGTTTGTTTGTCTATCATCATCCCGCACTTCTTAAGCATTATTTCCGCAGATGGCATTATTTCCGCAGATGGCATCAATTCTGTTCAGTATTCAGATAGAATGACAGATAGAAATTATATGGAAAAAAAGGTTTCCTTCATGCATCTTTTAGAATGCCTTGCCCAGTGATTCTTGCATATTATTTTCATTCCTTTGCAATTTTCAGGATATTCACAGAGCCCTCCCGCCGCGAGCATTGGCCTCTTGCTTTGGACCAAGCATCATTGGGGCAGAGCCTATGCTGCCTTCACAGGCCTCAAGGTTTGTCCTTTCAAGATCAGGGCATCTGCACTTGCAAAAAAAACATTGTCTAGGCTTATTAAAAAGAAAAAGTCAAAACATGGATGCAGTTGAGCAATATGTAAGGGTAAGTACAACGTACTGCTAAATTTGAATTGATTGGGGTGGAGCATGCGCTGCCACAACAAGATACATGAAGTTTTCTCAAAATTCCCACTCGCAAGAAAAACTGTACTGCACTCGCCAAAGATGTTCCTGGTGCAAAAGCAGATACGCCTGCAGGATGGAACCGTTTGTGCATTCTAGGTAGAGAGCAAACTTGATTGTCGTACAGACCATTGCACAGTAGTGAAAGTAATTTTTGGCTGCATGGCATGAGATTAGTAGGCAGTTACAGTTTGTGCATGCTGATTTGCCTTTAGCTGTCAATATGATGCACAATAGGGATGCGCAAGGTTGAATAACACAGCTGGGGCTGGTATAGAGGGTATGCAATGAGCAATCTATCATTTTGGCTTCAAAGGGTGGGCAATGGCTGCACCATGGAACATGTAATGGCATATGAATCAATTGTAGATGAGTTTATGGTCTTTGCGGCTTTCTATTATGTTTGATGCCCCTAGCAATTAATCAAAACGGAAACAAATCATTGCATGCATGGCATTGTAGAGAAAATTGGGTTCTACCCTCAACTGCTCCCCAAAACGGCACCCACAGCTTTTTTTCACTGGGGGCACCCATTCAAAAGTAAGTTTATTTGCATATCATGAACATCACACACGCAAAAGTACAACCTCCTGCATGAGTATTGCAGCATGCAGAGTCACAGATGTCATTTCTTGGGGCTACAACATGTACTAGTGCTCTCACTTACATGCATTGTAAATCTAACTGGCTTGCATTTAATACCTAATCCCTTACGTGCTATTAACATGCAAGACCTCAAAAACACCTGTGTGCATGTTTTGCTGGGTTCATGAATACCTGTGAGCCCCACTTAGTGCATAACTACACACACACACACACACACACACACACACACACACACACACGCGCGCGCGCGCGCGCGCGCGCGCGTGTGCATGCATACATGCATATCACCAGAGGTGGACAATTCACCTATTGTAAAACCTCATTGATTGACACAGGGTCTCATGTGTGCAACTTAGACTGCTGTAGACTGCTTTATCTTAGTGCAGGTCAATGGTATCCCTGGAATCTAGTGCGCTGGAAAGTTTTCGTTAGCACCACTTTTTTGTCTTGGTACCAGTGACCATTGGTGATCTATCCCTGGTCGAAATTTGGCAGAAAATCTGGGGAAACCACAGATTTTCAACCCAGAATTTCGAATTTGGGCCTATATATGGTAGAAAGATGGTTCAATCATTGAATGCCAATATTGGGAAATTAAGCTCTTGGGAAGTGCTCCCTCAGTGAAAACAGAGATGAGGACTCAGAGGTCTATTTACCCCCCCAGACTTTTTCGCCCACCCTGACCCAGCCAGACCACAAATTGACCCCATTCTTTTTGCAATGGCGTCTGCTCTATCACAGCTAGACACCTAAGGGTATTTTGACAAAAATGGGGTGTGGTGGAAAAATCACCATTTCTGACAGCATTGCCCCCCTTTCCCCTCTCTTTGAGCACCCTAGCACACACACTGAGCCAGTTTTTCCAAAATGTTTTATGCAGAGTTGTGTTGTAATTGTACTTTAGGGAGAGTTGTGTTGTAATTGTATAAAGTTTTGGGAGGGTCGAGGCCAGGGAGGCTCAAGAAGCATTCCTGTGACAAACCCCCCAAAAATGGCCAAGTTAGGACCCCTGATTGATTAATTCACGAGCATGAAGGCCGTCCATGGCTGCACCCCCCTAAGTGTGGACAACTGCACTGCCAGGCTCTGAATCTACCTCCGTGCATGCCCTGAGCATACCAAACATTCTTTCAGGTCCAAATACTGCAGGAAAATTGGCATGTGGAGGTGCTCTGTGCTAGCTCCAAGGCCTTTTTGCACTCATTTTGGCAGAAATAGGCGGATTTTTAGACTTGCACCAAACGACCAGCACTCCTCGACTTAAGCTGCTCTTGGGTCGTCTAATTGTGCTGCGGTGTTAGATTAGGGGGCCACTGGGGAGTGTGCTGGTGGGGGGACCATCAGGTGTGCAAGCCGATGCAGAAAATGACATCACCTCGAAACTGCATCTCCTGGCAACCTGAGCACATCCCGGGTGTTGCCCAGCATGATGTGTCTACTGAATGAGGCAAACGGGTCTGTGTGAAAAACAATGTGCTTTTGACAGTCTTAGGGGCAACATTTTATTTGTTGTGTAACATTCTTTGAAAATTTCCAGCCCTCCCTTCCTGCAGAACTTCACCCTACCCTCTACACCTCCTTGTAGAGCAAAACCGTAGCTATCCAACGCACTTTTCAGGTCTTGAATGGTGCAGTGGGTGCAGTGGGTGAGATACTCTTTAAGGTAGTATGGCTGCCAAGGAAAGGGTCAGCCATGGGCCAGCTATGGGGACGACCTGAAGGCTTTACAAGGTCCGCCAAAAAACATGGATTCTATCTGTATTTCTATTCGTTCTCTTCCTCTCGTGCTTCATCTGTTTCCTCAGACACCTCAGCCTCAGATACCTTAGCCTCAGTTCTCTCGCCCTTGTCCACGCCTCCCCATGCCCTTGCCCCCCTTCTGCAGCAGCTTGCTCCCTCAAGCCCCTTCCCCTGCCCCTGCCCCCCCTTCCTGTCTGGGAACTGTGGCTGTTGGGGTTTTTAGGCACTAGGGTTGGAATTTAGCCCCCGGTGTCCAAGTTGTTGCGGCTCTTGCTGCCTCTGTTTCCATGTTTGGTAGGCCCTCCTTCCAGACTCAGCCAGGGAGGCACGGAGGGATCCCCGTGAGCTCAAGAACATAAAGAGCATGCGGAAAACAATTGTTGAACATATCATCAAGAAAGCAATTTCTTTCGTGATTATTACCATAATTTGATGCGGAGACAGATGAGGAACAAGCAGAACAGATGGATGCGCCGCAAAGAAGCACACGCTTCCTCTCCGTGAGCTGCAGAGGGAGCTATGGAGAGAGATGGAGCAGGACTGCGCTGCAGCAGCTCATCAGCAGCATGCTATTAGCCTGCTTGCATGTGGCAGCAGGGGAGGCAAGCAGCAGCAGAGAAGGGCAGCACGCGCGAGGGGGAACCCCTTCTTGAAGGGTTTGATTGGCATATTTCTCCGGCTTCGTCTCATCTCTGTGCGCCAGCAGTGACAACATAGCATTGGCTAGCCAGAAGGAGCATGGTGGAAGGGGGAAAGCATGCATGCGTGCGCTGCAGGGTAAGGGAGAGCAATTTGCATGCAAGCAACACTGACCTGCCCCTGTGTCTGCACGCCTGGTCTTGCGTCTGTAGATCTATTTTTGGTGAAGCCCCATTCATGGGGCGGGAGCCCCTAGGTTTGCCTGTTTCCCGGTAAAGTTCACACCTGCTGCCCTGGCCCACCCAGCACATCCCCCGGCCTGAAACTTTGGCTACCCTCCCAAACAAAAGGTTAGGCAGCTCTGCAGTGCCAGTGGGGCGTGGGAAGCAGGGGCTGGTGCTGTAGAACCATTTGCAGCGAGTTGTTTAGGCAGTTCTTGGCCAGAGCCAGCCAGCCTATGATCCAGCCCGAAACTCGACATGCAGACCAAGCAAAACATGTTACCGGGGCAGCCAGTTTTGGTGGCCTGGGGTGCAGCAGGCAAAGTTTGGGAGCAAAGATTCCACAAAGTTTTGATTTTGAATTTCCCAGGCCGGCCACCTCAGGCCCCCAGAACAGCTCCTGTTGACACAAACTTCATCAGCATACTTTTGTGGATGCCCTTGCTGGGTCCGGGGTCTGGGGTGCCCATTTCGGGGAGTTCGCAGTCAACCTGCAGACCATTCCAGCATACCGCTGAGCCAACGGACTTGCATAATTCCAATTGCGATGGGATATTTGATTTGTGTTCTCAAGATGGTGTGAGTTGCTGCGTGAATAGAGAGGTGAAGGCACGGAAGTTTGCTGATGCGATGTGGAGCAGGACCTGCACCCCCTGCCCAGATGTGTGGATGAGGGAGCCTCTGGTGTATGTTTTGTTGTCTAAAAAGAGCCTGAAGTAAGCATTGAATGGCAGGAGCAGCTTGCATGGCGCGCACTCAGCCACACATGCATGCATTCGTGAACAAGGCATGGTCTGCAGGAAAGTCCTGTTGTTGCCCCAGGAACTACATATCAATGCCACCTCTGTTTCAGGAAGGACAGGCTTCGCCAATTTTTCAGCGTCGCTTGCGACGCTTCCCTCACTTGTTCCTTTTCAGCATTGAAACGCTGGTAGTAGGGGTGCTGAGCCATGAAGGGCCGGAGTAAAGGGCAGAAATGTTGCATGGAGGCCAGGCCCCTCGCAAACTTAAATCGTTCTGTTCATGGCTGCGCTCCAAAAGTCAGTTTGCAGCAAACTCTTAGACCTTCAGCTTGACTAGATCGGAGCAAATTTCCCAGCGTATTCAATCTCGGAGTCCAAGTTGGGCCCTTCATATTTTACTTGAGATTGGATAGAAATTCACTCAGATGAACTTTCCGCAAACGGATTGAACCGTTGGGAAATAAAGCTGTTCTGGAAATTTTTGGAAAATGCCCCAACTTGGACTCCAACTTGGCCGATTGTGCGACTGAAGCCTTAAAGTGCGTGAGAAATACGTCCGTGGCAACCAAGCCAAAACAATTTTGCTGCTCCCTACCTTACAACTTGAACTACATAGTCAGCATTTTCAGACTGACTAACAGTTCTGGCTTACAGTTCCTTGTGAGGCTCAGGGTTTGGTCAGACACAGAATCTCCGCCATTTCACTCAGAGAAAATCCAGCACAAGGGGTTTTGGGTGGAGCTATGGGCCCCTTTAATTGATCTGAGGCCAGGAGAGTGATATGGGGTCCTCCAATTTAGGGTTTAGGGTTTAGGTTAGGGTTAGCCTAAACCCTAACCCATCTGCAGTGCATGGGAGGGGCTGCTGCGGGGGGCGGGGCAGGGGGGCCCCCTGACCACTCATACCGCTCTCGCTGTCCAAAACGTTATTTTTCACAATCACACACTACTGCGCACCCTCAAAATAAACATATATTTTTCGTGCACGCAGTCACCTCGCAGGGCAAAACGATATTTGTGCGCGATGATATAGTTTTGGTACGGTATTTGGTCATGATTTAAGGAGTAATAATGGTTCAACCCGCCACTCAAGTTTACAACCCGCACTCAAGTTTACAACCCACCCTCCATCGGGTCCCAGCATGGAGGAGGTTGCAGCAGAAGCAGCAGCTAGACGTGGGAGAGGCAGTGCGCGCTGGGGGGGCAGAGGGAGGGGCTCAGGCACAAGTGAGAATGCTGCTGAAGGGGCAAGCAGCCGCAGAAGGGGCAAGGGTAGGGGCAGGGGGCAGGGGAGGGCATGTGAGCCCATGGATGTGTCCTCTGAGGAAACCACTGAGTCCTCTGAGGAAGCCACTGATGAGCAGATGGATGAGGGGGATGAGTAGGAGCATTAAACCAAATAGAGACGCTAAAATGCGCAACTTTGTAGATTTTATACTTTTTTGTGGTTTTTTTTTCCAGTGTTCGCATTGATGATGACCTTTTCCTTATTTAAAGCTGGGGGTGATACACCACTTGCGTAGCTTTCCCTTTTTCCTTTTCCTTTGCTGCCCAATTTGGTGCAGTGGGTCAAAAATGAGGATTTGTTGGTGAAAACTGGGTTGGCGCCAAGGCTAATTAGGGAAGTACACCCAAACTGGCACCTCTCCCTAGCGCTACTTAGGGCCGCATATGCAGAAGCATGCAAAATACCGTGAAGTCTTCGGCCCTTCGGGATAGGGCTGGTCAGAAAGTAAACTTATCATGACATGCACAGCCTTGCAAAGTTGAAAGGTTGCTGCTTGAAGATTCTTTTTCGATTTATCTTTGTTTGGTTCCCTGCATTTACTCATCAATCTTCATCTGTTGTCTCTCTGAAGAGCCCTCTTCCTGGGCTGTGGCTGCTGGGTCCACTGTCCAAACTCAATTCCCAGCATGCACAGCTTGCTGGCGGGCCAAGGATAGGGCGGGAGATGATCAGTCGCCACCTCCTGAACCATGCACTCCCAGGCTGAGCCACACTTGCTTTTTCCCGTCCTAATATCTTGATTGCTACTACTGCTGCTGCTGCTGCTTCCTTCTTTGGTACGTTGCTCACTTATTATACGCTTATGTTCTTCGGTTAGTTTAACATTTAATTTTGGCAACACCTGGTCCCAAGGTAATTTAGGTGCAGCTTCTCCCCATCAAGCTTCCTGACAAGACGGAGGGTGTCAGCATGCACTTGCATTACTCGCAGCAGGCAGCAACAGCTGCAACAAAGGCAGCAGAGTATGACAAGTAGCAGGTGTGGCTGAAGCTGGAGGTGCAGGGCGAGAAAGACAAGCAAGTGGCATGGGAGGAAGGAAACGAGTAGAAACTAAGAGCCAGCATGAGACGCGAATGTGCAGAAGTTTGCATATTTTAAGTTGTTTTTGGCACCTCGTAAAGCTTCCACAGCGGGTCCTGGATCAGGGAAGCCTGCCAGGAGTGAGCTAATGGGTGCAAGCATGTTGGTGTTTGCATAAGCTTGCATGTGCATGTGCACCAAGCACCATTCTGTACAATACAGACACATGCAGGTGTGTTGTCTTGTCAGAGACCCAGCAGGCTCCTGCTACCTTTGTGGTGTTGCCCAATTATGGATATCAACGATTGCGGACATCTAATCTAATATGTTATTTCTGCTCGGTTCCTGGAAGTAGACACGTTTCCTTGTGTTTGCTTGCTTTTTGTCCAGGGGGGAACATGTTAGGCCTCGTCCTCCATCCTGTAGTCCTGCTTCAGATGAGATGGAACAGGTGAGAGCAAACTAGCAAAGGCTTTTCTCTTCACTGGAAAGATAAAGTAATTTGTAGTTTTGAATGCCCTCACCAAAATGCATTGTGTCACACTGGATCTCCCTGTGTTATTCCTTGGTAGCAAACTGTTCTTCAAGAATTTAGCATGTGAGCTTTTGTACATTCCGCCTTATTTGTTTCCCTGGTCATTAGTGCTACATACATATCAATATACAAGGAATTTAGGGTGCTCAATACCATACCTGCTTTGTCTGAGTTGACTCAACTTTGCCTGCGAAACACTTGCAAACTTGGCAAATGCGCACTCCTTGAAACACGTTCCAAAGATACTGCAGCAGTTCATCTTATTGCCAAGATGTGAGTCGATCGATCTATATTTACGCTATAACATTGTTTGAAATCATTCACAAAAATTTTTTATTAATCATTTAGGTAAAAGAGTCACATCCTACATTTATAAGAGAGAGAAAAGGAACCTAGAGAGAAACACATATAGAACCTTTTGACGTAGAAAGCAGGCAATTTAGAAAATGTCACGGAGGCATTGGCCACATGTTTTCTTCATGAGTGTGTACCATATGCAGGCACTTGGTGGTGCACTTCCTGCCCATGGGGATTGTCTCGTGGACAGCCAAGCAGGCTCTGCAGAGGAAGAACTTGAGGATGTGTCAACTTCCAAGGAGCACTTGCCACAACTGCAAGTCACTTCAAGGTTTCCAGAGGCTCTACCATCTCTTGTAGGCCCCTCATTTTATATGACTGAGAGGTACAGTCTAAGCTTCTAGCTTCACTGTGTACTTAATCGCTTTAGTACTGTTTTAAGTTGTTTTCCAATTTAGCTTCAGGGTTTCACTGTAAGTGTGGTAGCCAAATGCAAGGAATAAGCAGTTGTCAAGCTCACACAGAGCGCTTTCTTCGCAACTCTGGAAGCAAGTCATTCTGAACTGTTCATGTTTGATTGCCAGATTTTTTAAAGTTACTTAAAGACTCCTGAGTGTAAGTCACAGCACAATGAGCACCTAGAGAACAGTTGAACCAAGCCCTCCACTCTGCAGCAATAGCAGGTGGAGATCCAGCGCGCTCCCTCCACCAAACTTTCATCAGTGGACTTAACCTCTTTACTTTTGCTCCGTGCTATGACATTTACCCCATTGCTTGCCCCAGCTGATGCCCATTCTAAGTTCCTTCCAATTAAATCTTGTCCAAACATCACGAAGGAGACTGCCTCCTTCCAAGTAAATCTGGTCCAAGCATCACATCCTCCTTCCAAGTAAATCTGATCCAAGCATCATAAAGGAAACCGCCTTCCTCCTTGTTGCAAGGGCAAAATCCATACTCATTGCATTCTGGGCTTTGAGAGCATTTAATAAAACAAGTATTTATCCACACACCAAATTAAATACATTCTTGGTTTTGCAGACTGTCAACACCCAGACTTTTTTTGCTGCTGTCACCTTGGACTGAAGTGTGTATTGTGTTAACCAGCAAAAACCACTCCATTCATAATCTCACGTGCTTGCAGGTGCCTAAATAGCAATTTAGCCAACCAGCTTGTGTCACAAGACTATCATTGTAAGGTGAGACCTAAGATGCGTGGCTTCTTTTTTGTAATCCAACTGAACAATCTTGTTTTTTAACTCAACAATTTCATTGGGATTTGTGGCTTGCTTTGACTCCAAAGCCCTTGACAATGCATTAAGCTGACAGCCCTTGGCAATGCGTAGCCAACCTGTCAGTAGCATTTAGATCTGGCAGATGCCCCTGGGATATACCAGCCTGCAAAAGCTCGTTACTGCTTGTACATGACTTTTTACTGGCAACCAGGAACCAGCAGGAACAACATGGGATGCGGAAGCCTTCCCGGGGATTGGCTTCGGTGAGTGTCTTTACTTGTCTGCTTTATCATACCTCTTGGCTTATTTTTTCATTGGCAATTGAGGTCGTGATGTTATCGGCACTTGCTTTCAGGCTTCTGTACCACCTTGAAGAGGCTCCTCTTGTTTAAACGCAGCTTTATCTTTAGAGATCTTTACCTTTTGAGCTCTTTACCTTCTGCTGCAGAGCTATGAAGCTAGCTTCTTTGCTGGCATTATTGTTTTCTCCAGTTTCAGTCAGATGTGGCATTGAAAAGCTTAACACAACTTGTGTTATGTAGTATATGCCAGACTGTCATCATCCCGGACCCCCAATCTAATTTGAAATGTGTACCTTTCAGTAGAAAATGACGTGCAATCCGCACAAACATGCACATGTGTTGCCCACGGACTTGGACCTATGCATGCACATGCGCATGAATAGTGATATGCAAAAAAAAACGCTTTTGTGTTGTGATAGGCTTTTGTGTAGTGAATTTAAGACATGCTATGTGGGTTGTAAACCTGAAAAGGCAGTCCAGATATGCTGCAAAAAGTCCAGGATAAGGTATATTGACAGAGGGGGGGTTATACGAGGCCTGAAAATAAGTGTGTTTTTGCGTGCTCCCTCAATAGGTGTGCCCCAACTGGCAATTTTCAAGCTTGAGTTCTTCTGGCAGCCTGTTTTACAAGTTTTTTGTAGCACTGGAGTCTTAAAGTCTCTATACCCAATCACCCACTGCACCAAATTGGGTGAATTTTGGTAATTTGGAAGTATTCATGAAGATAGTTGCACGGAATGAAAAGACCTAGTGGTTGGTTAGATGCAAATTCAGCCATTTCCCTTAAAAGATCAGCACAAAGGGTGCCAAAGAGATCGGTTTTTGACCAAACCATTTTCTTGAATATGCAGGATGTTAACATAGTAAATAGGTTACAGAAGCATAGTTTTGGGAGTCAAGAATGGTCCCAGGGTGGAGCTATGGGCCCTTTTTTTGGTGATCTGAAGCCTCCTCCTGGCCTCAGATATGGGGTGATATGGGGTCCTCCAATTTTCATCATTATTGAATAATCATAAACGAATGAGAGAGCATGTCCAGCAATATAGGCCAGTTGACCCCCTCTGGTATATTGCTGTCAGTTGTGTGACAATTCACTCGCTGCAACAAAAGACTGCAGTCTTGTATTGTTCAGAGGGACTAATGCTCCAACTACTGAGGGTGTGGGGCAAGAAGGCAGGCAAAATGCCTGCCAAAATTGGATATCCAGGAAGCTTTTCCCCGACTTGCTTGATCAGCAGCAATGGCTGGGCACTTCATCAGTAGCGTTTTCTGAGGGGTTTGGGGGGAGGGGGCGGGGATTTAAAATTTTGCCCAATATGGGCGGGGAAATGGCAAGTATCAATCACTGATAGCGGGCACTGTACTATCTGGGACCGCACGTTTGCTGTCTCTGCTTCCGGGCTTCCAGATCACTCACGCGCAAGGCTAGGTCAGCAAACCAGAGCGTGCAAGTGCGTGCCTCTATCAAGTGAGCATACGCTCAGGCAGGCTGACCAGCGCCTGAAGTTTTGGTCACAACTCCAGCTGTCTCTACCCGCTAAGAGTTACTCCCAGTGCATCCGGGCCCACAAACTGGGCAGGCATATTTGGGAAGCATGCTGAACAAGTCCTCGTACTCAGGTTGGGGCCACTTGCTGCGCTTTCCATGTTCCCAAACATACCGCCCCCATTTTTCACTTCAATAAATCAGGTCTGACCCAAAACCTACCTGAGAGCCAAAAGTTGGGACAAATTTGGGTCAAAGAAGGCGTTTTGGCATAAATCTTTCCCAAAATGCCAAAATGGTCAAAATTGGCTTAAAATTCCACAAAAAGTGCCCCTGATTCACTCCTAGGGCCCTGTCCTCAATTGCCTTTATGCATAAACACCAAATAAGTCACCCTCAACCACTTTGCATACTCAATTTGTTCAAGCTCACATCCGTCTTGTTCTGTAAAATGGGCCCAGCCCCTCCTGCTTCCCATCCGGAGCACCTCATCCTACCCTCTAACAACCTTTTTGTAAAGCCAAAAATCAGGTGTCCAATGCATTTTTCAGGTCCTGAAATAGTGTAGTGGGTGCTAGTGGGTGCAAGACATGCGTATTGACAGTAAATGGCCGCTTTTTCCTAGGAAATGGTGGGCCCCAGCCATGGGGACGACCTTTCAGTCAGGAATGAAGATAATTAATAAGAAACTGTTGATGGTATTGCAAATTGCATAAATTTTCGATCATGCAGCAATGTCTTTCACTGCTTTGCACTCATCTGGTTTGGCCTATTTGCAGCAGGTGCGCTTGACAAGAATGAAGGCAAGCAAATTACCTACCCAGACATGCCAGAGCTGTCAGCACTGCTACAGAGCCTTCCAGGTTATGGATGTCCATCATTTATGAAGCCCACTACATATGATAACCATCCAGCATCCAAAAGATCCACAAGGGAAGGTGAGAAGGGTGTGTGTTGTGATTATGATATGCACCTTCTAGTTCTGTGGATAAATCAAAAGGAGGCAACCTTGAAACTCATAAGGAAGGTCCAGGTTACAGAAGCAAAGCTTGAGTTTGACTTGATCCTGAACCAAAGATACAGATGCAAACCACAGCAAAAGCCTAGAAAGCCGTCAAAATACTGGTACTACACAACGTACCATGCTTGACCCCAAACCACAAGCACCACCCTCCACTCCCCTTACGACCCCCGAAGCGCAGGGCCCCCCTTCGTTGCTGCATGCACCACTCCACCAGTGACCTGTGCACGCTCATCACCACAAGGCCAGCTGCATATTGCGCAAGCTGCTGCCTAGCTTGTACCTCACGCTGCTGCCGTGGCTGCATGGCCTTATTTATTTTCAAATCGTTTCCCCCTATAGCCGTACCTTTTGTGTAAAAAGGAATTAGAAGTTTTGCCCACATTATCAAATGGAATCACGCATTTAAATCAAATTGTTCTTACGTGTAGACCTTGAAGTGCTTTAATTTGCATCCAGCAAACCTTACAAGATTCAGCCACAAGTGAATCTTGGAAATCTCAGCAAAGCCACATTCTGCTGATACCCAATCATGATAAAACAGCAATTGGTGGTTGCTTCTTGGTCCTCCCTTCCCACCAAACTACTACCAGCATAGTGCAACACTTGTGTTCAGTGCTTTCTCATCCAAAACCATCCAATTCAAAGTATGCAGGACCTTTATCAAAACCTGTCCGAGCAATTCAGCATCCTCACTTTGTGCCAAAAGGTGCTCAGGATGTGAAGCCAGAAAGCAGCTACATCCGGATTGTTTTAAGGAAGTTGCTAGCTCGCCTTGGCTGACCAGCAGTGAGGGTCGATCACTTAACTAGGAGCATGGTTTGGGGGCCCAGGGACCTGGAACAGGTGTCTTGAAAACTGCCCCCTTTTGGTGGGGAAATGGCAAGTGAAAACTGCTGCAGCTAATCCGAGCAGCTTTTTGCAGGGGTTGCAAATGGGGTCTGCCACATTTTTTGGATCATAGAAAGAAAATAATTAACTTGAATTTGCTTGTTCGTTTTAATTTGGAGATCAGCCACTTGTCGCTATGTCGCACTTGAGCATTTTCATTCACCCTTGCCTAGTGAGACCACCGACGACCTATTTTTCGATTTGTTTTGGGATGGCGTGTATGTTATCACTGCTACATATCTGATGGTGAACCTGACCAGCAATAGAGATAATTAGAAAATCGTCATGTTTACCACCTCATCTCCTCCGACACATATGACTTTATTGCAAGTATAGAATATACTTTTGGATGCTAATTCTGCTAAAAGATTTCCAGTGAGTGCCTGTTCTTCAAGATCTCTGTGTCGTGACGAGTCTGAGAATGTTGGTTGATTCTGTTTATTTATATCTGCTTTTCTTGTAACACCTCTTCTCAACCTGACATCAGCACCAAGGAGCACCTTGAGCTTGAAACGGCGTGCATTGGCTCATGAACTGATGTGTCCAGTTTGCAGACAATCAGGATAAACATGCACAAATGGGCATGCCCCCCATAAAGGCATATAACATGGGTCCAGGACCATAGAGAATGATCCTTAGTTTTGTAGCCAGAATCCAAACAAGTCCTTAAACATTTCCAGGACAAGTGGGGGAAGCGTCGCAAGCGACGCTGAAAAATTGGGGAAGCCAGTCCTTCCTATCACAGAGGTGGCATTGATATGCAGTGCCTGGGACAACAGCAGGACTTTCCTGCAGCACACCATGCCTTGTTCACGCATGCATGCATGTGTGGCTGAGTGCGCGCCATGCAAGCTGCTCCTGCCATTCAATGCTTACTTACTCCCCTTAAACAATCAGCAGCAGACCATAAACCAGGGGCTATCTCATCCAAACACCCGGGCAGGGGTGCAGGTCCTGGTCCACATTGCACAGCAAACTTCCGTGCCTTCACCTCTCTATTCACGCAGCAACTCACACCATCATCAAAACATAAATTTAATATCCCATCGCGATTAAAATTATGCAAATCCGTTGGCTCAGCGGCAAGCTGGAATGGTCCGCAGGTGGACTGCAAAGTCCCCGGAACGGGCCACCCCCAGGCTACGGGCATAGCAAGGGCATCCACAAAAGTATGCTGATGAAGTTTGTGTCGATTGGAGCTGTTATGGGGGCCTGAGGTGGCCGGCCTGGGAAAGTCAAAACCAAAACTTTTGGAGTCAGTGCTCCCAGACTTTGCCCGCTGCACCCCAGGGCACCGAAATTTGGATGCCCCGACAAAAAGGTTTGCTTGGCCTGCATGCCGAGTGTCAGGGTGGATGGTTGGCTGGCTGGCTGAGACCAAGCACCGCCTGTTGCCCATTCCAAACATTTTTCTACAGCACCAGCCCCTGCATCCCACGCCCACCTGAAACTGCAGGGCTGCCAAGCAGTTTAGTTTGGGAGGGTAGCCGAAATTTGAAGGCAGGGCGTGCGCTGGGTGGGCCTGGGCAGCCTGGTGTGAACTTTGTCGGAAGGAGACCTAGGGGCTCACGCCCCATGAATGGGGCTTTGCCAAAAACCATTCAAATCTATACAAAAACTTCAAGCAGAGCACACAGGCCACCGTTTGCTGAGATTTTTGGTGCGTTAGATTCCTCTATTCTTATCTTGAAGCTCCCCAAATACTTAGACTCGGAGGTGCGGGGCTGGGGGAGCAGGGAGCCAAAAACCCCATTTTCAAGCCAAAATTGGCACTCCCTTTAGAGCCGCATCTCTCTGCGCACAGACCACCGTTTACCATGCCCCCGGGTGCGCTGTGCGATGTGATCTATTTCTAACTACTGGCTGAGCCTCAGGGGCAGAGAGCGGCTAACCAGGAAGCTGATTTTTCGCTCCGACCACCCCTGACTTTGGGAGGGGCTGGCTGGCCGTGTGGTGCGGCCTGCAGCGTGCCCAGGGTACCGGTGTGCTCCTGGACTTGCACTCTAGAAAACTGCATACTCGATTTGAGGTATGGGGCGGGCAGCGCGAAACGCTTCCCCAAAAAGACATGTAACGGGCGCAATTTTGTTACTCAGCGACGGATGATTTTGGTTATTTAGCACTTCAGCCCACACCGCGCACACTGCACCAGAGAGGCTAATCTCGGGCAGAATGTTTTCCATGCAAGCTCTAACACCACCCTGCCGCGTAGCGGGACCTGATGGTGCAGGAGGGAGCCCGCACCGAGCTCTTAAAATCGATACTACCCCCCTTCTTTTTCAAACAGGGATTTCTGACCCATTCCTGCACCTCCCTGCGTGTTCTCAGTACCTGCGGCTTCCTCAGACAATACCTGGTACGACTGGGGCAGCAGGGAGGGGCACAATTCCCCATGGGGACAAGGAAAAGGCAGGACAGCTGCATCTGTCATGGCTTCCTGCTGTCTGCACAGAGCATCCCTTGCCTATGTATCACCTCCAACGACCAACATGTGCTTCAAACTTGAGCTCATGGCAAGGGCAGAGGCCCTGGGGCGCCGGCATAGAAATGACGTCGTCCTGCTCCATTCCTACACCTGCCAGCTTCTTCTTGGTATGTATGCATTGCTGAGAAAGTACTTTAAAAGTCTGCATGCTCAGATTTTGGTCTTGCGCAGGTTTCAGGGGTGGTTGATAGGAGTCGGTTTGGTGAGGCAAAATGCCTGTGCAGACCGACAGAGCCATTCGCCCTTGGGCTACGGGCACCCAACATAGGATTCCCACTCAATTTTTGACAGAAGCTTGACTGTTTACAGACATGCTTAATCATTGGCGTGACCCCTGCAGATAATCTGCAGTACCAAATTGGGTGATTTTTGAATTATGGCAGAGCTGAACAACTCCCCCCCTAAAACAGGCATGTTTTCACATGCTCCCAGCACAGGTGACCCATGACCTTGAATACTTAAGCTTGGTTTTAAAGTATACCGTAGCGTCACTAATGTATTACGACACTGATTTATTACGAGGTCCCGAAATAATTCCATTAATTAATTTACGAACATTAAGGCTTTGCGAGGTCTGCCGAAAAAACTCAAATTTTACGAATTTATGCGTTCTTCGCGTCTCTTGCACTGGTTCTCTGCTTCTATTCATCACCTTCCTCCATTTCTTCATCTGTGGACTCCGCAGTATCCTCAGACACCTCCATCGGCTCACTCGCCCCTGCCCCTGCCCCTGCCCCTGTCCCTGCCCCTCTGGCTTTGTGCAGTAGCTTGCTCCCATGTGCCTGAGCCCCTTCCCCTGCCCCTGGCCTCCTTTCAACTGGGAGCTGCGGCTGTGGGGTCCACAAACTCCTCCGGAGCAATGGCTGCATCCTCCTCCAGGCAGGCATCCCCTGCCCACGCTGCTTCCCCCACGCTCCCAGCTGCTGCCTCAGCTGCCAGCTGCCCTGGGTGCACCTCCTCCCTGCAAGAAAGCTTGATGGGGAGCTGCACCCAAACTACCTTTGGAGGAGGTGGTGCCTGGATCATATGGATATAAACAATCCTTTACGAGGCCTTGAAAAAAGTCACTTCAAAAGTCACTACGGATTGCGAGGGAGCCCAATAATTATTTAATTTTTTGTAAACTCCCCACTGTCGGTACGGTAGCCTTGAAACATAAATCTTGGACTGTTCAACTCTGTTCAGTGCACTGGAGTTGAGCAATCCAAGGTTTCAGGACCTACGCAAAATCAGCCGCGGCATGAACCCTACTTTTTGACCACCTAATCTCCATCCCTGACCACCCACTGCATCAATTTGTTTTTTTTTTAGTGATATAGCAGGAGGGAGGAAATTTTTTTTTCAAGGAAGGCGCGTATACTTTTTGGTCTGAACCCACCTGACCACCACCACCACCCCCAAACCCCCCCTTCCAGTGCCCCTACCCGGACAACAAGGGTACCAATCTGCTCCTTTTTTGATTCCCCATCCATCTACATACCCAGCACAATGAAAAGTTGAGTTGCAGCAGAATTATGGGGCAAAAACTGAGCAGCGGACGCCCATGCAAACCTGCCCTTCCAGGCACCCACAACTGGCTTGCAAGTCCACAAACTGCTCTACTAACTCCACCAAGCAATAACACATTGTATGCTGTTATTATCCTGTAAGTTTGGATTGGTTCGCTGCACCTTTGCATTTGCACAGCCCCTGCTGCCCACACCCGTCCGCGCATGGCACTGACTCCCAGCCATGGATGCAACCCCTCCCTTTTACCCAATTTGCACCAAAAGGGTGCCAATTGACAGGGCTTGAGCTCAGGAACCCGTTGATATGTTTACAATCCTGTAGAACTGGCTCAGAAAATTTCTGGAGGGGGGGTCCCAAAAAGTCAACCCCCCCCCCCCCGACCCCCCCACCCCCCCTCGACCTCCTCCGATTGGACCCAAATATATACCGATCGAAAGCTCTCGACCTCAGGTTTCCGAATATATAGTTCTTATAAGGATTGACACGTGCCGTCCAAAAGTTACACGAAATCTACCTTCCTGGATATAGAGTTGATATATCAAAAGAATACCATTGGAAAAAAAGGAGTCCCAGTGATTGGTGAGATACAGAATTTCAGCCATTTCCCTTTGGTGGAACTGTGGATTTTTTGGGTGATCTGAGGCCAGGAGAGTGATCTGGAGTCCTCCGATATTCATCAAGTTTTGGTGATATTTTATGGAATAATAATGGTTGGCATGGTTAAATTTGAGAAAGAAAACCGAGAAAGACCATGTCCAGCGTATTGGGGAGTTGTCCAAATCTGATAGTATGGAGCCCCCTACGTCTTGTTGAAAATTTGTGTGTAATCACAGCCTTTGGTGGACTTGATATTGTACGAAATAATAGTTGTTGGGATCAGACATCATACGTGTTGGGATAAAGGAGAGAATATCAGTGGACGTCATGTCAAAATTTTGGATGCCTGGATGACTTCAACCCAGACAAAAAGGTTACCAATCTGCAGCTCTTTAAATTCTGATCCACCTGCATTTTAACTGCACTGAAAAGCGAGTTGCAGCAGAGTTATGGAACAATCACTGAGCAGCCGACAACCGGCCATGCATACCTGCCCTGCCAGACACGTACAACTGGCTTGCAGGTCCACAAACTGACCTCCTCACCAAGCAATAATATACTGTAAGTTGTCACTGTTCCGGGAATTTGGATTGATTTGCTGTGTATTTGCCTCCACATCCCTGTTTCGACCAGAAGATTTAGATAATTCTATAAGTTACAAACAAGAGATGAGATTTGAGGGCAACTTTCTTCTGTGCTCAAGCTCGATTCTAGTATGTATTTGTGATGCATTTACCAAATGGGATCATATGTAGATGCTTCACAAAATTTGCAGTTGACAACTCCCCATTGCTGGGTATGCTCTTTCCCAGTTTGTTTCTTGAATCTAGTCATGCCAACCATCAAAAATTCATTGATCATCGTGTCCATCAAAAAATTGATGAAAATGAGAGGACCCCATATCATTTCCTGGCCTCAGGTCACTAAAGAACGGCCCACAGCTCCACCCTGGGACCACTTTTCATTCCCAAAACTAGAAATATTTCACCTCAATGCCATGCTAACATCTTGCATACTAAAAGAAGGGGAAAGGGGAGGTAAAAGTTTGACCTTATGGCACCCCTTGTGTTGGATTTTCCTGAACAAGTAAGCAATGAGTGGCAGAAGCAGCTTGCATGGCGCGCCTCCTGAGTATGCATGCGTGAACAAGGCATGTTCTGCTGCAGGAAGGTCCCCTTAGACAACCAGCAGCAGACCATAACAGGGGGTGCAGAACATGCTCCTCATCATCAACCAGCAAACTTTTGTGCCTTTGCCCCTCTATTCACGCGGTAACTCACGCCATTGTTAGAACATAAAATATAAATCGTATTGCAATTGGAATTAAGCAAATTGGCTCAGCGGCAAGCTGGAATGGTCCGGAAGGTAGACTATGAAGTCCTCGGAACGGGCAACCCCAAGCCCCGGACCCAGCAAGGGCATCCACAAAAGTATGCTGATGAAAGTTGTGTCAATTGAAGCTGTTCCGGCCGGCCTGGGGAAATCAAAACTAAAACTTTTGAAGTCTTCGCTCCCAAACTTTACTCGCTGGCTGAAGAAATTTACTTGGCATGCATGCCGGGTTTCAGGGCAGGGGGTGCGCTGGGCGGGTCAGGGTAGCCAGATGTGAACTTTACTGCAACCCTAGGGGCACACGCCCCATGAATGGGGCTTCGCCAAAAATCAATAAAAAATCATCCAATTTGGTGCATTGGGTGGTCTGGAACAGAGATGTGGTGGTCAAAAGAGGAAGGGGCTCATACTGTAGCTTGGTAGGCATGTGTACCGAGGACAGGGACAGCCTTCCAGGTTATGGCGCACCTATCATAGTATGCGATGATTATTTTAAAAGCACCTTTCGGGGGGGGAGGGGTCCAACCTACGCAAATTTTGGCTTTAAATCAACTTCTGGGATGAGCTTATATACAGCCCCATTTTTGGCATAGTTTGTACACGATTTGGCTGCTCCCCCTTCAACGAACAATTTGAACATTTTATTGCCCAAATTCTACTCTGCATTGTCTTCAATGCCTGTCATCCAATGTTCCCCGCAAAGGATCCCTCCTCGAGCTCCTGAGCAGCAGCATGCTGCCCCATCTCCTCCCTCTTCTCATTCTAATCCAGACAGCCAAGGCTGAGCCTGCCCCGGCTGCTTTACCATCCTGGGTGTACTTGAGCAAAAGCATGTTGCTAGCTGCACCAGCTGGCTGTGAGGCAGTTCCTGCTGCTGCTGTGCGCTCTCCCTCTGCTTCTTCAAGCTCTGCCACTTCACATAAGTCCAATCAGGATCCTCATTTTTAGGCATGTTTTATGTCTATGGTCTTAGGGGATGCAAAGGGAGGGGGGGGGGCCCATCAAGGCAAATCTTAAGTGCCCCAGTCATACTGGGCCAGATCAAGGATCCTGTCACTCTCTTTACAAAATTTGTTTTTAGTGCCAGCAGGGATAGCATTTTATGAGGCCCAAGCAACCTGCTGCTGAAAGCTCACGCTCTGTGGACTAGTGGAAGTTTTTGACCTCCAAGACAAGTTTTTGGCACTGCTCCTTTCCGTCAGAATCTATCAAGCATCTCCACTTCCATCATCATAAGGACTTATAGGTCACTATTCGTGAACTGAGACGGCATTATTTTTGTTTACCTTTCCAAACGTTCACTCCTTCCAGCCACACTGCACCCCACAACCCCTTTTCAGCACCTGCTTATGGCGCAACCAATACCGTCCGGCCAACCCTTTACATCAACGATGTCCAGGTGTTTGTTTAATCACTTAATCTTCTGCTGCGTGCTTCAAATACTTAACTGAATACATGAATACATGCTGTGTGTTCAGGGGAGGATGAAGCAGGGGGTATGGACAAGCCTGCTCAGGGCACAACTCAGGAGAGTCGCAGGCTTCGTCCTGCTGTTGCTGACGGGGACGAGCGTGTGCTCAGCAAGGATATGCTGCAGTCTGTAAGTGGCCATAGCTAGGGTCATTCTATTCTCTCAGAGAATAGAACATGAGCTAGGAATGTTGAAATCTACCGTCCCTAGCACTGATATTTAAGCAACAATGAAGAAACATATTGAATATCCTGGGGCTTTGAGGCAAGCAAATCCCTTTCAAGCATTAGCTCTCAAGCTGCATGAGCTGCATGCTCATAAACCAGAGTGCACACATTTGGATCCTCTCTGATAAAGACCTCTGCTGAGATGGTATTTGCAAGGGTATGAGGAGGGACCATGCTGTCAGAAAGACTACGATGACACGAAGTTGAGTATCACTTTTTAAAGTCCCTCCAATAAAAAAAAAATGCCTCCAATAAAAAAATGCGGCTACAGGTGTATCATCTCCCCATCAATGAAGCAGCAGCACAGTTGCAAGTTGGAGTGACTGTCTTGAAGAAGTTCTGCCGCCAGCACAATGTCGGACGTTGGCCTTACCGGAAGCTCCTTTCTGTGGACAAGCTTGTCAGGTAAGCTCAGTTTCATCTGAAAGGTGTATACCAGCTGCAGCATGCCATAAATTGTCATCTGTGTAAAATGATTAAAAAATTGGTCACAAGTTCAAACCTTTATAACACGCTCCTTCCTCAAAAGATATTGGTTTAAATGATGAAGACAGCATACTTGATACATTTAAGCTAGGCTGATCTTTATGTGCAGGAGTGTGGAAGAGCAGTCGGAGCAGGACCCTGCAGGAGCCAGTTATGTCATAAGGTGAGAAATTGAGCTTTTTCGGCAACCTGGCTGGCATCAAGAAATTGAACAATTGCACAAGCAACTGCTTAGAGCGTAGTTCAAGGAGTACATCACTCGCTCTTCAACAACATCATGATATCTTGCATCATTTTTCTGATGCTGCAAAAGAAACAAGGACGAAACGGTTCCGCCTGTACAATCACGATCTTAGTCCCAGTAGCTATTGTACTCTTGCCCGCTTTTTTTTGGGTGCCCCTGATTGCCCTTTCATTCCTAGATTTTAACATCATATTGCTTGACCATATGGATGAACATCAATTATGCCTGACAGGGAGCTGGAACTATTAAAGCAGGAGATTTACAATGACCCGGAAGTCCAGCTTGATGGCAAGATCAAGAAACTGCGCCAAGCCAACTTTAAGATGCAGTACAAGCAGCGACTGTACGTGAGTGATGGAAGTTTTGTAATTTTGTTATTTGAGTGAGAGGGAGGGGGGGTGCTTTTGCCATGGCAGGCTAGCATGGGACAACGCGATATCTATGAATTGTGAATGTTGGTATAGGTATATATTCTCTGTAGTTTACATCACGTGTTTTATAAAGAAGCAAAGGCAGTGTCCAAGGCAAATCATCAAGTCAGTGGATTATAATATGCGAGTGCATTTGTGCAAATTATCCTAAATCTTCAGCTGCACATGGCATGCAAAAAATGGCAGCTTCTATGCAACACTGGTCACTTCTGCAGCTCAAATGTGCAAGAACACTACTACAAAAGATACTACTTGCTTATCATAATTCAGGGTACACCATCAATATGCTTAAATCTAAAAGCTTAAAATACAATAAGGCAACTTTTCAGACCGGAAGCATATTGTTGTTGGCCAAGCCCCAGTCATGGGCTCGTGCCCCTCACTTGACATACAGGCCAGCCAGGGCTGTCAAGTTTGTATGGCTTGGGGTGCAACGGCCAAATGTATGGGCACATGATTATGGTACTTATGCTTGGATGCGGGGAAAAGCTGGCCTGCCTGTCCCATCTGTGCCCCCAGGACAACCCACAAAAAAGAATCCGTCAGCATGCTTTTGTGTGCCCTTACTGGATCCAGAGCCTCGGGGAGGCCTGGTCTGGGCACCTTGCAGTTCACCTGTGGACAATTCCAACTTACCTAATTCAACGAATTTCCGAAATTCCAATTTACAATGTCCAAATTCCTTTGCGCTTCGCGTCTGGAGTTCAGAGGTGAAGTTACAGAAGTATGCTGGTACAGATGAGGAGCAGGACTTTCCCTGCCCTGCATCAGTGAATTTCTGTTGTAGGGACTGCTGCCAGTTGACTAGGGAATAGGATTGAGTAATCAATGACAGGGGCAGCTTGCGTGGCATGCACTCAGCTATGCATGCATGCACATACAAGGCATAGTCCGTTGCAGGAAAGGCCTGTTGCTGGCAATGCTTCTTTATGTCGTCTCCATATCAGGAAGGATCTGGCTTCACCAATTTGCAGCGTTGCTTTCTTTGTGGTTTTTCTTTCCTTACTTACCCTGGTAAGTTGAAGAGGTGCTTTTGATGTACCATTCCTCATGCATCTCATGATACAAGCAAAATAGAACCTATGTAGCAAAACGTGCCACAGGTTTCCCTGTCTTTGCATGTGCTGTACTCAGGCTGGAAAGCATGCCATAGGCCCTGGAGTGCTGGAAGAGCTAGGGATAGGTAAGGAGAGGAAGCACAGGAAGAGACAAAGCACACTTGTCCCTCACATTATTGTTTGATGCATGTAAACATTAAGATATTCCTCTTTTACAACTTGTCTCAAAGGGCCAACCACAGATTGTTGTTTTGCAGACTGCTACCAATCATGTCATAACCCTTTTTATCAACAAAAGAGGAGAGTATACTGGTTTGCTGGCCACAAAGGTCTTAGCTGATCCTGCGAACTTTCCTGTGAAATTTTGCCTGTGACGACCGTATCAAGCAAATGCTACTTCACACACACACACGCGCGCGCGCACACACACACACACACACACACACACACACACACACACACACACACACACACACGCACGCACACACACACACACACGCGCACACACACACACACACACACACACACACACACACACACACACACACACACACACACACACACACACACACACACGCACACACACACACACACACACGCGCACACACACACACACACACACACACACACACACACACACACACACACTCACATATGGGCTTTGCCAGTTTTCTGCTTTGCTTGCAACCAGGGTTGCACAATACGGTGCTACAGACACGAATTTGTGGAGTAGCGTAGCCGTAGCGTAGCAGTGGCTACGACTACAGCTACGAAAAAATGCCTAGGTCGAATCGACAAGCAGCGCCCTTAGTGCCCGTCAGAAATTGATGGCCACTTCTATAATGATTCTTATACAAATTATATAATGTAATTTTCTAATTTAGAAGCAGAGAGGTGAGGCAGAGGAATAAGGAATGGACATGCTTGGGCTATTGGGAGGCAAACGGGAATGTGCAGAGGGCAAGCTCAAGCTCAAGCCCATATCCTCAGGTTGTATTACAGGGACATCAAGCGTAGAACAGGGGCATCAAGCAGATGGGAGGAAAGTGGTGCACAGCCCATGCAGTTGCCACATGCACAGCCAGCTAGCACTTGTACAGGCGCTGCATGCATCTTTGCAACCACCTGCACAGCGCCTATATATGTTATGCTGAAGTGTTCAGCAAGTGCAAACACATGTAACTTGTGCTTTGTGTGCCATACAGCAGCATTTCATGTACAGTTTTCTGGCTACTGCTACTGCTTCTGTTGACATTCCATAGCCGTAGCGTAGCGTAGCAGTAGCGTGCAACCCTGCTTGCAACATTCCCCTCCTTGTCAATACAGTTGGTAAAAACTGGTTTACTCCTGACCATTAAGGCGGCGTTCACACTGGCTTGGCTCGGCCGGATTTATAAGCTTTTTTAAAAACTAAGCCGAGCCGTGAAAACTAGTAAATCCAGCCAGGCCCCCCCCTCCTGGCTCATTTATGACAAAACTCATGATGATTGCTGACCTTCTGAAGTATCCTTCTGCATCAACTGTTTGTTGGAATGTGTTGCCCTGAGTATTTTCTGGCCTGGAGAATGAGCCGAGCCGAGCTGAGCCGAGCCAGTGTGAAGTGAGCTTGGCTCAGAAACTCTACAAAACATTTTTATCCACCAAAGCATTGAAAATCTTAAAAACAAACACTTTGGCAATGGCTCCGAGTTTCTGAATTGAGCTGAGCCGAGTATGAACACCGCCTAAAACATAAAACGACTTTTGTCAATGAAATGGCATTGAAGCACCAAAAATCTACCAATCTAGCGCAGCAAGTGAGAAGAATGCATTTCTGCATGGTATGATGCCCATATGCTGCCACCTTCAAGCTCTCATGGTCCTACTGAAAGTCAGCCCACCAATGCAATGCCAAAATATGAGTAGTTCTTGCCCCGCCAGAAATTAAGCAAATATGAGTATGCAGGTTAGGAAAGAATCAGGGAAGTTCAGGGGGGTCTGTGACATTTCCAGTCCTACCAGAAAAACTTTTCAAAAGTTTCCAGTCCCGCCGGAACAACTCTGAAATTCTTTCCAGTTTCAGTCTTTAAAAAAAAAAACGGGTTTGCGTGTGTGTTGTATGTTATTGTCCAGTGCCTGTCAAACTGCTCATAAGTTCTGCACATTTAGCCAATCATGCCAACTATACGCGCTTCTTTCATTACATTTCTGGTGTGGGCTTTCACTTTATTGGTTTGCACTGCATTGGCCATCCCCCTCCTGGAGATTGGGGCTGCAAGAAACTGTATCATATGCAAATCCTTCATGTTGCAAATTCATTCCAAGCAATTTGCAGAAAAATATACATGAGGTAGATGTGAATGCATGCGCATGCATTCATGTGTGCGTATGTCGCTACAGTCTGTGCCGTGTCGCTATAGTCTGCATAGTTTCACGTAAGTTCTCATAGTCCTGGACCCTTAATCCTCACCCTAACCTTAACCTAACCCTACATCTAACCCTAAAACCCTAAAACTATGGGTTAAACTGCAGAAACTATGGTGAAACAGTAAGGACAATGGCACAAACTATGACAACTATAGCGACAGTAATTGGTGTGTTTGTGTGCGTGTGCGTGCCGGTGTGCAGGTGTGCCATGCCTGCCTGTGCGCATGTATGTGCATGCATGCTTGTTCGTGTGCATGCAAGCTTGCACGCATGCATGTGTATGTGTGCATATGGATGTGTGTGTGTTTGTGTGTGTGAGGGGGTTGTACCTGGTTTGGGACCTGAAAGCCCCTGCAGAGATGAAATTTGAGGCCTTCAGGGAACACTGACCATCCCATTGCATGCTAATTGGTACATAGGGTGAGCAAGGTCGGGGGGGGGGAGCAGGCAGGCTGGGCAGGTCGGAGCCTCTGCCTCCCTCTCCCTCCAGTCATGGCTCTTCCTGGGGGCCTCCCTCTCCTTCCAGTCATGGCTGCTGTCGACCCTGGCTCTGTGTGCTCACGTTTTCAAAATGCACCGGATACACTTAATTATTTCTTCCGGTCCTGCCGGACCGGGTCCATAAAAACTACCGGTTTCACCGGACCAGCTTTGGCCTGCACCTCCGGCGCAGGCCAATTCCTTAATTAACTTTCCGGTCCCCAGACGGCGTGAACTTCCCTGGAATAATACACATGGAATTCTGCATTTTTAAGAGTGAAGATGAGGCGTTGCAGGTGAGCCAGGGGCACTTTCTGCATTTCAGGCAAATTTTGCAATTTCCTGTGGAATGGGTGCCAAAATGCATGTTTCCACCTGAACTCGGCCCATAGTTTGGCCTGCAGGTAGGTTTTGAGTCAAGCCTGATTCATCGGAGTGAAAAACCAAAAATTTCCAAAGCACTTCAAGCATGAGCGCACCTGCCAGGCAAAAGCCCCTGCCAGGTCTGGTGCAGAACTAGAAATCAGGAAAGCGCAGCAATCAATTGGCCTAGGCCACAATCTGAGTATCATGCAGGTCTTGTTGAGTATGTTACTCAAGTGTGCCATGCCAATTTTGGGGACCCAGGCATGGGTGTGCGCGTCCCTGGAGCTTGGTCAAAGCTGGGAGCTACCAAGGCTATGGACTCAAGTTTCACTACATGCCCCCGCCATCTGACACCAGCGCCAGCTTTATAAATGACATGCAAACTTCACTCCTTAATAAGTTCTTACTTCAGGGAAGCACTTTAAGAAGATAAGCTTGATAAGTCTAAAGGATGAATTATACAGTCAGTCGCAGAAGTGGCTCCACGACGTTGGGACTCAGCTACCCACCTCTGGAATTGTTTTTAAGAAGTAGGTTTGGTAGTAAATGGACAGGGTGAGGAGGCAGTTTACTGCAGAAAGTGACCAGGAAGCTGTACTCACCCGTCACTCCGGCATTGGCATTCTTGAAATCCTCTTTCCCTCTCGCTTTATCACGCAGGGATGCAAGCAAGATAAAAGTGGGTCATGACGTCAGAATGGGAATGAGATATTTTTTTCAGGCAGAAGTGAGCCTTCAAACGTGATGCCAGGGGGTTGATTTAGGAAATAAGCTATTTCTGCCAAACTTTGCAGATTTTGTTGAACAAAATTTAAGAGCGTGACAGATCTGTGCCAATTTTTTAATTTCCGTCTCTTTGCTTTTGCTTGCTGTTGGACCTTTCTTGTCTTCTTTGCCTGAACGCTTCTTTGGCCTGTCAGTGGATTGTGCATCACCTAATTTATGCTTGCCTTAACTAGTGTTTAGTGTGTCTCCTTTGCCTACAACGCAGAATGCTGCCCTTCATAAATGCGGTCATCTGAGGCCCCAAAATCACTGAGTTCTATGCTTGCATAAGAACTCAGGTCCTTGGAGGTTGCAGGAAGTGAGATGTGTGACCTGTGTATTTACCTGTGTCTTGTTATCTCTCTTCCATCTTTTCAGTATTTTCAGTATTTCTCTTCAACTTGCCTCAGGCTTATTTTTCAAGCCTGAGGCACACTTCCTGCCTTCCTCTCCGAGTCGTTGTTTCTCCTTTTTCCTTTTTATGCCTGGCAAGTTGTTGAGTTCGCTGTATAAAACTCTACCCTCACGCATCTCACGATGCAACCAAAATAGAACAGGCGTTTTTGCACGCATTGGTGCCCCATAATTTGCTGCAAAAAATTCAATTAATAGCCTGTTTTCTGTAGCTCCACGGTTTGAAAGCAGGCGTTTTTAGGACACATGCCTTCTTTTGATCACCCACTCTTCAAACCCAATGACCCACTGTTCCAAATTGGGTGATTTTTTTAATTTTGGAGTCGTTGTACAAGGTTTACAAGGATAAGGCATTCAGTCAAGAAGTGCGACTGCTAGCCTGCTCATAAAAGGCAATTATTTCATGAAGGAAAAAATGAAGTTTATTGTTGTTCTGGTTAAAAAACACACACATCATGAGGTCCTGAATGTGAGAACAAGGGAGCAGGAAATATGCTCCCTGCGGAGAGAGACCACCTGGGGATGTGTGCAATGGAAGAGGACATGTTGTTCATCCTGGACATCATCATCAGCCTCACAAAGGTCACAGTTTGGGGAAGAGCTGTGATTCCAAGTTGCTGTCTCATAGCGAAGGGTGTGAATGCGGAGTCTAAACCGAGCCACGCTGCGAATGACATCATGGGGGAGGTCAAGGAACATGTATTTGGGGAGACTATAAGGAGAATGCATAACCAAGGCTCTTAGTCTTTTAGAAGAGGTGAAGTCAGAAATAACTGTGCATAAGTTCTTCGAAGAGAAAACACAGGAGCGCAAGAACAAAGGAACACTGTATCTGCCTACGAGGGCAGCTTAGCTAAAGCAAAAAGGTGCCTGTAATCAAACTAAACCAACTCAAACTTGTGTAAATGTCAACTGAAAGCAAAGTCATGCACACGAACTCCAATAGTTTACAGTGTCAGATGCTAGAAAATTTACTTCCGTGTTGCCACGAGATGCGCAGACAATTAGAGAACAGCATCACTCTGAAAATGGAGCATACTTTAGGAGAAGAAAGCAGACATGGGAGTGTGTAAATTTGAAAATAGCATGCTGTCCATCCTGCACATCATCCTGCACATCTTGGGCACCACGAAGGTCACAGGTAGGTAGGAGGAGTGTCGTCACTCCGAGTAGCTGGCTAAGGGAATGCGCAACGTGAGCATTCTTGGTTGGGAGAGCACGCCAGTGATAAGTGCATTTTTTACTGTTCAAGTCTTGAGATGATAAGCAGATAATTCTCCAATAAGCACAGTGGCTCTAAACCCCGTTCCTGTGAAGCGCACCATCCTACAATATTGCACTGGCATCCTCTATAACCAAAAACGTGCGGTTTGCTTCAAAAGGTCCGACTGGAGTCCACTAACCCACTCTGCCCTCTCACAGACTGTCATCAATTAGACAGCGCACTCCACATGATTTCAGGCTGCCAAAATCATATTATCTCCAGCATGAAAACTGAACGCCACAATGTTGCTGGAAGAATTGTCATCAAAGCTCTTAGCAAAAGCCCTTGGGGAGCTGGTTTGGTTAACATGGACATAGGGAGTGGTGGTAGGTTGGTGCAGCACAACATCCAAATCCCTGCACAGGCATCAAACAGAATTATACCCCCTTACCTCTTTCCACATAAATTTCCTAAGAGATCTAGACTCACATATAGTCGTCCTGGTGCTATACTAATTACTCCCACTTCAAGAAGTTTTTCTTCTCCTTCTACCTCCTCCTCACACCATCATGCGTTAAACAGCAGACACAACCCCACACTGAGGACCACAACAACCAACCGCGTGAGGCAACCCCACCAACTGAATGTAAACCAGCGGCATGTATACTTGATTGAAATCAAGTTCTGTGAAGACACGAGGCCTGAACAGCAGCTGGAGGCAGCACAGCGGCAGCATGCAGACCTCTGCAAACTCATTAGTGCTAAAACTGTGACTCTTCATAAGAAAAAAACTACATAGGCAGTGAGAACACTCCCTACAGCAATAAAGGAAAAGGAGACATTGGCTCAAAGAGCCGTGAGTCTCCCTCACCAGAGGATAAGAGGGAAGCTAGTGTGGGTCAGGTGGGTTTCTGGAAGCATGCGGCCCCAGGGTACCAGAGTTATGTTGGGTGTTTTTGATTTCAATGGCACGTCTAGAAAGAAAAGAAAAGAAAAACTATGTAGGCAGAGAAAACTCTCCCTACATCATTGAAGGACAGGTAGGAGAAGCGTCGCAAGCGACGCTGGAAAATTGGCAAAGCCAATCCTTCCTGACACAGAGGTGGCGTTGGTATGCAGTGCCTGGGGCAACCACAAGACCTTTCTGCTGAATGTCTTCAAATTGTTCACGCATGCATGCATGCTGACCGCAGTAAGTGCATGCAGTATATGCCAGAGGCAACACATTCAGCAGCAGCACCTGCACCAATTCCTGAACCGTGAGTTCATCGTGAATCTGATTCAGGCCCAGGCTACCAGTAATTCAGGGCAGCAAGCTCACCGTGCAAAGTCCGCTCCGGGAGGCACCAACAACTGTTCTTGGACGTATGTACATTAATTTCAACGCAAACAGAATTTGACCGTCGGAGCTCAGCAGCAATTGAGGTCAGCTTCTCCGTGGCTACCAAATCATCGAGTTCTTTGCTTGCATAAGAACTCAGGTTCTTGGAGGTTGCAGGAAGTGAGATGTGTGACATGGGTATTTTCCTGCATCTCAGTATTTCTTCTCCATCTTTTTTGTATTTCCAGTTTCTCTCTTCAACTTGCCCCAGGCTAATTTCACCTGCGTTCGTTCAGCTGTTTGGCACTCATCTTTGCCCCCACCTCCCCCTCCTGCTGCCCGTTCCATCCCTTCTGGCACTTCTTGTTACATTTGCCACTCTACTACCCATTGGGCTGACACATGTCTTGATAAGAAGAAGGGTTATAACGGCTTTAACAAGTTCAATGGCTTACCTAAACGACCTTGCTGCGCTTTTAAATGCATAGGCAGAGGAAACTCTCCCTACATCAATTGAGGAAAAGGAGACACATTGGCTCAGAGGAGCCGTGAGTCCCCTCCACCACCACATAGTCGTACTCTCACCATCTTCTACTTTTTGGTATCTTCACTTGACGCATCTTGGCCAATGACAGTTTTTTTAAATACTGTTTCTATTAGCATTGGTCCAGGGCCAGTTATGGTGCCAGGCACCGTTCCTTTCTGGTCTAGGACCATGTGGCGCCAGGCGCCTTGTCCCGTATTGAGGCCAAGGGCCTATTATGGCGCCAGGCGCCTTATCCTCTCTTGAGGCTTAGGGCCTTCTACGGTGCCAGGCACCCTCTCTTTCTGGTCCAGGACCACCCGGCGCCAGGCGCCTGTCCTAGCTCTTTGTGTTTGGGGCCCAGAGCCCGCAACTGCCTTTCTTCCCTCTTGAATCTTTCCAAACCTTCCTCTTCTGTATTCAATGCAATTCTCCGTTAGCTCCGCTAGCATCCGAGCCCTGCTCTTCCAGAGCTTAGTCCACCTGGTCCCTTTGCTCTCTCACTCACGCATAACTTTAATTTTGTTATCTCCCTTCCTCTACTTCCTTTGGCACTTGCAGGTACTTCTGTTGAGGACTCAAATCCACAATTTCTTTCTGGCGGTTTGAAAAGGAATGTTCAATGGTGGTTACTTCACTGCTCTGATAAATGGATTTTACAATGGGTTCAATCAGGCTTTCCTCTTTTCTGGTCCCTCCCTGACTCTAAACCCCCTCCTTGCCATTTGGACAATCACAAGCAAGCTTGGAACGCTGATTTTGTTTCCTCATCTATTTCTGACCTGTTAAAGGCAAATGCTATTGAACCCTGGTCTGTCCAACCCAAATGCATACACCCTCTGAACGTTGCCACACGCTCCAATGGAAGCAGCGCCTTATCTTAGATTTGCGTCATGTTAATCAATGCCTTTTCTTGCCCAAATTTCACATGGAATGCTTATTCCTCACAGACATTGCTGACCTAGATGATTTTATGCATTCTCTGGACCTGGCCAGCGGGTACCATCAAGTTGACATGGACCCCATTTCTTTTCAATACCTAGGTTTCCAATGGAAAGGCCAGTATTAATTACGTCTTTAAAGTTCTCCCATTTGGTCTGTCTACTGCCCACTGGTGCTTCAGCAAGATCATGCGTGTGGTCGCTCATCACCTCCGTTACCAGAGCTTGCACCTTAATTTCTACTTGGATGACTTTCTGTTCCTGACCTAACTGTTTTCCCATGAGCAGTCGTCCTTGACACATTTCAGGCTGCTGGCATTTCCATCAATTCTGCTAAATCACATCTTAAACCAACAAGACGGCTGACGCATCTTGGCTTTGTTATTGATCTAGACTCCGGTCACTTTGAGGTGCCGTATGAACGCTGGGAGGTTTTTCAATCCCTTCCTAAGACTGCTCTCTCTTCTAATATTATCCCTAAGTGCACTCTTTCTCAAATCTGTGGTCACATTAGCAGTATGCTCCTTGCTTTTGGCCCTCAGGCCCTTATGCACACTCGTGTCTGTCACAGACTGCTGCAATCTTGCGGACGTGCCCCATGCTGAGCCCCACTATCTTTTCCCTTCTGCACAAAGCTTAGGGAACTTTTCCTATTGACTGTTTTGCCAGCCATGTCAATCAGCAACTCCCAGTTTTCAATTCCTTGTACTGGTGCCCCAAATCCAAGGGCGTTAACGCCTTACATCAGACTGACTGGCATGAACACTTCAACTGGTGCAATCCTCCATTCCAACTAATTCCAAACATCTTGTCCATTCTGAGAAACACTCCACTGCTGATCTTCTTCCTATCTGGCCTGACAAACCTTGGTGGCCTTTACTTGCAGAGGGCCCTTACTTCCGTCCCTGCGTCAGGCAAATGTTTGTGCTCCCTTCTTTCCCTGCCTACATCACCAACATTGCTGACCCTTCTGATAGCATTTATACCCGGGGCTTGGGACTTTGGCAACTTCTGGTACTTCCTTCCAGCCGCCCTTCTCATCCAAGCGTCTTCAAATCCCTATCAAATAATTTATGTGCAGGCTCTCCGTTGACTTCTTGTTCTCTTCTGGTGTCAGACGTTTCTTCTTTCCTGTCCAGGTCAGTAAATTTTAATTCTGACTTCCTGAAGTCACGCTTTTCTTTGACTGTCAGCTACATTTCTGGGTCTCGCTCAGCTTCAACACTACAGCGTTATGAAGGTATTTGGCATAGGTTCAAGCTCTGGTGCAGGAAAGCTAAAGTTCCTTCCTACCCGCCAAACCCTTGCATGTTGCAATGTTTTTGAGCCATCAACTTTCTTACGCCGTTGACAATAATTTGACCTACGCACCTATCAAAAATGTGAGCGCTGCTATATATACAGCACACGCTATGGCCAGCCTACCTGACGTAACTAATCATTCCTCTGTGCGCGCTGTGCGCTTATGTGCCCAGCGCTTACTACTTAGCTCAGGCAACTTAAACAGGAAAGACCCCTTATGCCTCAGCCTGTGCATCTCTACAGTCTCAAGTCTTTTGTCCCCACCTCTGTCATCTGTCTTTACACTGCAAACGGCTACCTTCATCATGGTGTGTTTTGCTGGGTTCCTTCGGTACAACTATGCCACACACATTTATGCGGACAGAGTGCGCTTTTACCCTTCACACATGGAACACTTTCTGGAGAGGCGCAAAAACAGCCAATTTCGGGCCGGAGAGGTAGAGGATCCTCTCACGCCTGTCCAGTCTCGCTTCTTCATCAACTGTTACAGACTACAGGCTCATCACATCTTCACATTCCAATCTTCCGCTTCTTTCTTTGTTCCCATGGCCAGCCTGTTTCTATTCACTTCTCCAGAGCTTGGTCTTACTCTCAAGCGCGCCACTTTGCTCTTAAAGCGCTTTTTACTCAAGCCGGTGCCCCACTGTCAGTTTTCAGTGAAAACTTTTCACCAAAAAGTATGGCTTACATTCCTTACGCTCTGGAGGTGCTTCTCTTGTGGCAAGTAAGAACGTTCCTGACCACATCTTTCAGGCAAATGGGGCCTGGAGGTCTACCTCGTCCATGCATGCTTACATTGCCCCATCACTGCACAACAAGCTTCTTCCCACTCCAGCCATGCAATACTGATACCCAGCTTTTATCGACTGGTGTATTTTTCGCTGTAAATGCAACATTCCTCACGCATCTCACGATACAACCGGAATAGAATCACTGAGTTCTTTGCTTGCGTAAGAACTCAGGTTTTGGGAGGTTGCAGGAAGTGAGATGAGTGACCTGTGTATTTTCCTGTATCTCAGTTTCTCTTCTCCATCTTTTTGTATTTCCAGTATCTCTCTTCAACTTGCCTCAGGCTAATTTTTAAAGCCTGAGGCACACTTCCTGCCTTCTTTTTGTCTGTCCTCTCTTCCCTTTTATGCCTGTCAAGCTGGAAAAACAGAACCTGTTCCTGATCCATTCATCCTCCAATCCCAGATTACAAAAGAGGAACTACAAGGAAGCAAGCAAAGACACTGGCTACACTCTAAGATCCTTAATAAAAAAAAGTATTCAATGAATTTATTAAATCACTCAGCAATAACAAATCACCAGGCCCTGATGAACACACTAGACCCTGTGAATGATGAGGTAGACCTGGACAATCTTGTCAACCAAGGCTTTGAAGGCGATCCCCAGAGCCTTTCTGACTCTCAATGGCTCTCAACTATCGTCTCCATTTGCAAGACTCTTGAAGTTCATGTTACCGTAACATTCATGTTACCTTTGACTTCCAACCTCCAGACAGCCAACATGGCAATGTGATATAACCATTAGAAGTGTTGACTTCATGAAGAAAACTCTCCAACCTGACACATCTGATGAGGTCGCCATGCTAGCACAAGTGCCGGAAGTAACCACCTCTGAATGTGCCTGTATCTACAATGCCAATGGCAATTGCGTTGGTATGTTCAATGTAGACAGATTTAAGACCCTGGTTCAAGCCTATGAAGCAGCTAGAAAGGAAGGCATCCACGCCAAGATCCATCCACCTGTTCAGGGTTCAGCAACTGAAATTATGGGACTGCTCTCATGTCAAAAGGCTCAACAGAAACATCTCTCTGCCAAGAGGGGGACTTGTGAGGCGCCTCCACGCGGTGTCCCCTGGTAACGCCCTCGTGTGCTGTGCAAGCACACGCCCGGACATACTCCGGCGCGGGAGAGACCTCACACATTGGCAGCGGATTAACAGCAGTTTCATGTTGCGGTCTCTGGAGCTGGCTCGCGGCGCAGGCAGGGCGCGTGCGCGAGTGGAGGACATTGGCGCAGGAGTGGTCCCAGAGGTCGGCGCGGTGGAGAAGGTCTCTAGAGGTGGAGTGTCTCAGCTTGGGTCTGCATAACTGCGTGCTCACCTCCCACCGCCCTGGTTGGCCCCTGTGCAAGAGGGGGGCCCATGCTGAGATATTGGAAAGCTTGCTCTATGGCTTAGGGGTGGGTCTTGAGCTTGCTGGACAGGGCCTGGCTGACAGTGTCGTAGGTCCCATGGTGGAGGCCAACTTGCTGGTGTAGACTTCTGTGCTACCTCTTCCTCTTGGTCTGTGTGGTAGGGCCCTGCCTTTCAGGTGACCTTTCCTTAATGCACGCAGCCAGACTTGGCAAGCGTAGTCTTTCTTTCTTCATGACCTGGAAGTAGCCAACTCAGAGGGCTCTTTGAGCTCCTCTGCTGTTCTCAACTTTGCTGGAATGTCCTGGACCAGACACACACCAATGAACCTGACTTGAACACCACAACTTATGAGGTCCGGGCAATCCCACTTGCAGTGCCCTCCCAGTCACGCAATGCAAGAGTCGGGATGCAAGCGCTGGCGTCACACACAATGAGAGGGGGAGGAAGGAAGGAGCACACACAGAACCTACAATTGAAGACCTCCAACACACGTGAGGTGCCAGTGCTGAACTTACGCTTGATGATCAATGAATGGGATGGTTAACAGAACAGAGGACGTGGTGTGTGCATGGATGAGAGAGGTAACAATCATGTTAACGCTTGCCTGTATACAGAGAATGCTTTTACTCACATACAGCAGTGCTTCCCCTGTGTGAGGAACAAACATTATTCTACCTTGGCTGCGTGGTGCTCTGGTTCCAAGGCAAGAAAAAAAGTCTAAATACACTGTTTCGAAAACAAGTCCTTGTTTCTAGCTGTGCTTGCTGCTGGGGTGTTGAAACGACTAGGAAAGGGGAGCGCCTGCATGTTTTTTACAATCTGCTTCAAGGTGTTTTAATTAACAACTTACAGTCTAAGCCAGGCAAGTGCTGGTTCAAAGCTTCTCTAGCAGCAGGGCCCGCAGCAAGAGGGTGATGAATCAGACCATGTTTGATGTTCCTGACCCTCTCATTGTGCATGTGCTGCTCCTCCTTACGTCAATTTTATTTATACTTATTTGCCCCCCTCGTTCTTGGCATGCTCAGTGTGACAGACCGTGCTTCTTCCTTCAGTTACCACACGAACACACATATGTTACTCTCCTCCCTTTTTTTTGTTGCAGTCGGTTGGTCCTGGCAAACTCCTGATCTTTATTCGCCGTTGCTTTGTCATACAAACACCAGTGGAAATTTTTTCCCTTGTTCTTGGCGAGGGTTTTTTTTGTACACTTACATGCACGGGCTACACAAACACTCCTGAACATTTTATAATACAGTTTTTCACATGAGCAGCCTAGCAGTCGCACTTTTTGACTGATGGCTTAATTTGTAAAACCTTGTAAACCTTGTCTTTCTTTCTTTCCTTTTCTTTCTCTGCCAAGAAGTGGGCCCTGCCTTTCTTCAAGAAAGCTAGCTTTCAGCCTGCGACTACCTCAACTGCTGCTCGCACTAATATTGCTGCCAAATACGCAATTACCATGGTGGCTATGAACCTATTGGCTATGAACCTCCTTACCTTGATATGTATATCTGTGATGTTTGCCAATGAACGTACCGCTGGAAATGCATGAAAGAACTTGGTTGCTGTACTGATGGGCAAAGACAAGAGATAGATGCAGCTAACACACGGGCTTGTCCTGCCTGCGCAGGCCTTAACAATTCACAGAAAATTGACAGAGAAAGTCAGTCTAGAGAAGAGCTCACAAAGGTCACTTGGATGCCCTCCTGGGAGCCTGAGGAGCTAAAGAGACCTGGCCTAAATTCCAACAGTGTCTGCTTGAATTTGAAGCCAAGCAGAGTGAGCCTGACTTATTCCGACCTACAGCAGACTCTGCCCTTCCTAACCTTGAAAGACAAGGCTTTGATAAGCCTCACGCAATTAATACTTGGAGGCAAAAACTAGACACAGAACTCCGCAATAAAACTTCCTTAGACATTAAACCCACTGGTTGCAGAGAATTTTGGACCATTCTTGCGCAGGGGCCATGCTAATCTACTGCAGAGAATTTTGGCTGCATGACATTGACCTTATCAAGTACAAAGTAAAACAAAACCCTAATCAAACATCACTAGACACTGAATCACACAGCCCCCACCCTCGTGCTCCACCTCCCCTTCTCCTCCCAGAAATTTACAAAGCATACATGGCATGCATTTACAACACACAAGGTAAATGTGTTGGGATGATAACCCCTAGCCGATTTCAACTCTCCTTTACAAGGCTTTCTACAGGGCTTAGCTTGCAGGCTTGCATGAAGCCATAACACCTGCTCCTACTAGCTTTGCATCTGAGCTGCGGGGGCTCCTTGCTTGCAAGACTATGCTAGAAAACAAGTACGCTAGTAAAAAGATTAAAGACTCCTTCTCGCGGGCCCTGCCAACCCCCATCCACGCTGCCCTTAAAAAATGGGCCCTGGTAACTCAAGAAAAAATGGCCTCCCCACTGGACCACAACCCACAATACCAACACTACTGGAGCACTGACCCCCGAGACACTCTCTTTTGTGCCCACCATAACTCCCTCTCATCCAGATATTCCGGTTTTTCTGTCTGCCATCCCATTTGAAGCTATGGCTCAGGCCTTACGCCATGCTATCTACTCCGAGATGGCTGAGTCAGCCATTCTTGACACAGAGGCCACTGCTACTTTCATGTTCCTCCCTGTCTGGGGACAACACATGGTAACTAACCCCTATTCCAAACTTATCACTGCCTACCCACATCTCTGTTATGAATTTGGAAGCATCGCTCGTACCAACCTTTGCTACAACAATCCACAATCCTCCATCAACCAGGAAATACCCCTTTCTCAGCACACCTGGGACCTACAAATTATTGCAGTCTGGAACACAGCTGCAAGGATTCATCTAAACAATCATAACCCAGCTTGGCTACAAGGCCTGGCTTGGGCTGTACCAGAAGTAGACTGGAAGCAACGCAGTATAGGCAACCATTCTACTCTCAATACAATGCATGCTGATATGCCTGGATTCAATAAATGCCAACGCCTTCCCTCTGACAAACAACAAACATCTAAAACCCAACCTATCTAAGTACTCCTTATCAAGCCAAACCCACTTTTTCCTCTCCTTCTTCCTCCTCTTCACACAATGCATTAAGCAGCAGAAACAGCACCAGTGGTGCTGCACCACACAGAGAACCAGCGTTACTAACTGTGTAAGACAGCCTCACCAACTAGATGCAAACCAGCGGCACGTGCATTGATATCAAGTACTGTGAAGACACAAGGCCTGGACAACAGTTGGAGGCGGCACAGCGGCAACACGCAGACCTCTGCAAACTTATTAATGCTCAAGTAGTGACTCTTCACACCATCCTTCTAGGTGTTGGTGGGACCTGCTATAGAGAGCATACCCTAAACCAGTTCAAATAACTGGGACTTGACCAACAGCATGCCTTGAAGCTTGCTCGCAACCTGCATGCCCACTCTGTTAAGTATGCTCATAAACTTGTAGTTTCTACTGGCGTGCTATTGAGAACAGAACTTCTCACAGCCAGGTTCTGAAGCCGGGTGCTTCCAGTAACCCTCCAGACCCTGAGCATGGAACGAGTTTGGGCAGAAGATGTTCAGCATGGCCCACCCAGCGCACCTCCCGCCCTGACACTTGGCATGCAGGCCAAGCAAACTTGTTTATCGGGAGATTTGTGTTTGGGTGGCCGGGTAATTGCTCCCCAAGGGCTTTTGCTAAGAGCTTTGGTGATCATTCTTCCAGCAATACATCTGGTTAAGTTTGTGCGCATATTGCACAGAGTGGGCATGGAGCTTTCATGCAAGCTTGGTAGACATTTGCGGGTCAATCCCTAGTTTTTTTAATTGATCCAGGGTATGGGCAGTATAGAAAGTCCCCCCCACAACCAGGAGGATCGTGTGGAGAGTGATCTCAGCACCTTGAAGTTGTTTGCACAATTCATTGTGTCGTTGCTGTGAGGCTTCTAGCTGGGTACCAGGCCTTGTATCTTTGCAGTGTTTGATTTCTATTAAGTGGATACGGCGGTTTTGGATGTCCAATTCATGAAGTTGCCTGGCTGGAGTTGTGCTGCTTCTTACTTCTTCATTACGTCTCATACTGCGGAGTACCTGATGTGAGGAGGGAGTAGGTGGACTATTTGGGTTAGCAGGGCAAGGAGTGACCAAGATAGCATTGGGGCGGCTGGAGGTGTGTCTAGCTTGATCAGGAATGCTGGGGTCAAAGAGGCAGGGAGGTATAACACGGTCAGAGACTTGCTCAGTGATGTGCAGGTCATGCTGAGCCAGACAGTCTGCGCTGCCTACATCCAAATGTATAAGGTTTGACCCATAAGAGCCTTTGCTAACCACTTTTGGCGTCATTCTGCTGGCAATGTTGTGACGCTCAGTCAACATGTTACGAATGACAAGGCATTGGCAACCTGAAAGGATGTGGATGGCGCTATCCATATGATGTCATTCTGGGAGAGGACATACAAGGCTAGTGGATCTTTTGAAGCGAACTGCACGTTTTTGGTTGTAAAGGGTGCCTTTGCGGTATAGGAAGATTGTGCGTTTCATTCGGGTTCAGATTCAGGGAATGTTTCAGAAGGCGTTGCTAATGCCCTTATTTGCATGAGGTAGCAAGACTGAATCGTCCTCCCCCATTCCCAATTGTCTTTAAAACATCTCATTGTACATGATGCCTGTGCTTCTTTGGATACAGGATTTGCTCTCTGAGTTGGTGAGTGATCACTTCTGCTCATGAGCTGAGGCTGTCCGTGGCATTATGTGTGCATTCGTGAGAGACTGCAGCAGCAATTGCAGCCAGTTCAGCTCTTCCTATGGTGTTGGTAATACCAGCGCCACAAGGTTCAACTAGATTTTTTTAGTCACTCGTAGGGTGGTACACACCTACCCCTATAACTGGCATGGCGTCCTGAACCTGGCAGCTTCCGTCTGTGCAGGCCCCAGACTTCAAATCTGCAACTTTGAGCTGGAGATTTGGATTGGACTGCAACTTTGAGCTGGAGATTTGGATTGGACTAAAAGGAACAGGGCAGTTATGTCAACGGCCGGTCTATTGAGGACCTTGGCAATTTGTTTCTTGTCTAGGGGAAGCTGTTCACATCTACATGTCCCAGGCATAACGGCGTGCCTTGCATTACGGATAGGGTCGTTGCTCACTTTTTTAACAAACCACTTTGCTTTAGGAATCCCTGGCTAAACCTTGGAGCCAGGTAGGGTTCTGGTTATTCAAGTGGAGTCTTGCAGCTGCATTCCAGACTGCAATCATTTGAAGGTCCCAGGTATGCTGAGGGAGAGCAATTTCCTGGCTGGACCAGGATTGGGGATTGTCGTAGGTGGGTGCATCTTTTGGAATGGTCCCAAGCTTGTAGCAAAGATGCGGGTAAGCAGTGAGAAGTTTTGATTAGGGATTGGTCATCAGGTCGGCCTGCTGGTAAGAACATGAAGGTGGCTGTAGCCTCTGAGGATGGCAGAGTAGATAGCATGTCGCAGGGCTGATGCCATGGCCTGATCGTCATAGATGGGGTGGCAGATGGAAATCCCCGTAAATCTGGATGAGAGGGAATTGTGTTGTACACCTAAAATAATGTCACGGGGGTCAGAGCTCCAATAATGTAGGCTGAAAGGAGGAAACTAACAGACCCTGGACCCACCACCAGGCTATTGGCAAAGACAGTAATAATAACAATACCTACACCTTTAGCCGTATCGACGATATCATACTTCCTTCTAAAATTGCACATCAATGCCCTCCCTGTACCACCCATGAATTGGGCTCTCTCAGCAACCATGTCCCACTTGTAGCCAACATACCCCTCAACGCTCTCAAAATTCATATTCCTGTTCTTGCAAACAACCTCCCCCCTATTCATAGCCCTCAAAAAGTCTTAATTCGCCCACTCAGTGAATCTGACCGTACAACCTTTGCACAATCCCTACAAGACCCTGCACATGGGATCCTCCAAAAACTTGAAGGAGTCCTCCAAACCCTTGAACCGGCACATACAGAAGCCATAACCTTCCTTAACAACTTGAATAACACATCTGCTAAACACACTAAAAAACTTGAGACACTTTGTAACAAACCTGCCACAGAGGCAGTTGCAACCCTAGCAAAAGACATCTCTGACCTCATTCACTCCTCCTACCAAGTAGCACTCAAAGTCTGCAGCACAAAGATCATATCTCCTGACAACAACCACTACAATCTGAGGACTATCAGCAACAAACGACGTAACTTGAAAAAGAAGCTTAGCATTATTAGGTCTATTCAGTCCTTGCTCACATTCCCTGCCATCAACCAAACAGACAGCACTTCAACCATCTTGCAACAAAACAAGGAGAACCCAACTCTCCATACAGCCATTTCTAAGCTCAAAAGCCTTAAACTTGACCTCCCTCCCCTCCAACAGCTGGAGGAGCTGTCTGACAGTGCTAAACGAGCTATTACCTATATTGATGAAACTCGCAACAGAGAATATAATAACATGGCTCGTAAAAAACTGCAAAAGGCGATCAATACAAATACTAAAAGAGCACACAAGGAGATCTTCAAAGATAAATATGTACAACCAAGAGCAGGCCTCCAAGCGCTGCGAGATCCAGAGACTGGCAACATTGAGACTGAGCCTACCAAGCAGGCCCAAATAGTAGGAAACTACTACACTGAAGCTATAAAGGCCGTTAACATCAAACACGGCAAATATCTCCCAGAAGAAGTGCCACGTAATTATCCCTGGGAACAGGCTAGTAGATTTGAACAAGTGCCCGATCCTTTTATTCTACAATCACAAATTACAAAAGGAGAACTTGAAGGTAAAAATCAAAGGGAATGGCTTCACTCCAAAATCATGGATAAGAGTGCCTTCAATGAATGCGTCAAAACTCTAAGTAACAACAAGTCACCAGGTCCAGATGGTGTAGTAAACGAGATCCTCAAGATGCTCTCCCCTGAAATCCAAGAGAGTATCCACAAACTCTTCATTATTATGTGGGCCACCCGCCTCACCCCGGTATCCTGGAAGACTAGTGAGACTATCCTCATTGACAAAAATAAGGGAGAAGAGACAGAGATATCCTCCTACAGGCCCATTGGGCTTGCAAACACGCTCTACAAACTGTGGACCCGAATGGTCACTACTACACTCTACAAATATGCAGAAGCACACTCTCTTTTGAGCTCTACTCAAGCTGGCTTCCGCAATCAAAAAGACACCATCCACCAGCTCCGGAATGCCATCATGGGACTTGAAGACGCTAAAACTTCTGGGAAAGATATTTACGCCCTCATTGTAGATTTCACCTCCGCATTCAACACTACTGACCATGACAGGATGCTCTGGATAATGTATAACTTGGGCTTCCCCACTGATGCTATTGACACTGTCAAAAATCTTTACGAAAGCGCCACCACCCAAGTTAGATTGCCCTCAGGACGTAGCACTGAAAAAATTCCTGTTGAAAGAGGTACAATTCAAGGAGATACAATCTCGCCCTTCCTATTTCTCCTCTACATGGAACCCCTCTTAAGATGGCTACATGTAGGAGGGTGCGGTTACAAACACAGCTGCATCCCAGGCCAAAACGCCACTGATACTCACCTTGCTAACGTACTAAGCAGCGCTGCCTTTGCTGACGACCTTCTCTGCCCCACTAGCACAATCCAGGACCTCAGTACAAGCCAAAAAACTCACTCTCTTCTCTGACTGGGCTGCACTCATTATATCTGGCAGCAAAACTAGAGCAACGGGCATTTTACACAGCCATCCTGGAAAAGATCGAAATGGGGTGATGTAACGGTAGAGCTGAGGCTGATCCACATCCAAGTGATGGTATAAGCAGAAGACTACATATCTGAGTATATCCGAATACAGCACTGCATGACTAAGTCCCCAAGCAGACAAGTAGATGCTCATAGACGCTCATCTTTATATTTGTTTTGAGTTACTGTAGTTTGCACAACAGTTTAGCCTCCCACCTTGCGCTAGGAGCGAGGGGGGAACACCAGACAGACTTGCCATCGCTTAGATGCTTATTTCCTTTGCATTGCCAAGTTGTGACACAACTTGATAGTGAGGGGGGAGACCAAGTAGGCTTGCCATCATCTAGACGTTTGCTCTCTTTGCAATATCACTCTCATGCGTGAAATGCTTCCCTCGTTGTTCAATTGTAAATCCAAACACTAACCAAGTGACTTGGTTGATTGAACCTCTCTTTGGGTGCACAGCCCGGGTTAACTAAAGAAGCAAGGTGAGCACATGTCCCTATGGCATAGATAGCTAGTATAGTGTTAGCACCATCTGCCCTTATGGCAGAGACGCTAGTGTAGGTATCACCTATCCTTGTGGCAGAGACGCTAGTGTAGGTATCACCTGTCCTTGTGGCAGAGATGCAAGTGTAGGTATCACCTGTCCTTGTGGCAGAGAGAGATTAGCATAAGCATCACCTGTCGAAAGACAGAGTACACCGGCGCGATGCCGAGATAGTTGTCACCTCCCAGGTTCACATCCATTGCGGTCTGGACAAATCTTTAGAGCACTCGCCTAGTGGCAGAGGCTACCCCACCCTCAGCGTCAGAGAAATGTAGCCGAAAATTACCTGACGGACAAAGCAAACTAGCAATAGGCTGAGGAAGCTTTATCCTGCCTGTGCAGTTTAACCAGTCATTAAGGGCTGAGATGATTTTGGGGGTACCTGCCATGTAGCAGAGAGTAAGAATAGCTGGAAAACCTGTAGCCACTTACAGAGACAACCTGCTTCTAGCAGAGGCTCTGCCTTGAGCAGAGGAAACCTGAACTTTATAGACAAGTAGCGAGCAAGGAAGATCCTAGGCATGCTGGAATGAGCGTTCATGCTCCAAGCAAAGCAAAACCTAAATTGGGCCCAAGACTTACACACACGCTTCCGCGAATTGCGCCATACAAACCAACATCCTTTACAGCATTCGTTACAGGTGACGCCATCCCAAGCTCTCTGCCAACAACTCAAAGGAAAAACAGAAATCCAAAGACAAAAAGCTCAGTTTCTTGCATCATATGAACCCTTCCTTTATCTTGGAGTTCAAATCACCATGGACTTAAATTGGAAGCATCAAATTCAACGCATGACCTGTAACCTTAAAAACAAGCTTGATAATCTTGACTCCTCCTATGCTTCCCCACGTCAAACGCTTGGCATTGTCCGTACAGCCATAATCCCTAGCCTTGCCTATGCTTTTGCAGTTACTCCTTGCACACCAGCAGACCTCATCATTTGGGACACCATGATAGACAGGATTACCAAACATAAATACAAACTCTGGAACAGCACAGCAGCAGCTATGATTCGCGAAGATTCTGATAATTTTGGACTAGGGCGCACCTCAATTTGTGTAGAATACCACAGACGCCTGGCTTTTGCACTCACATCTAGCCTAGAAGATCCCTCAACTAGACACCGCACCATAAGCCTCAATCTCCTCACTAAGCAAATAGCAGACCTTAAGCTCTTATCTACATCCTATCTTACCAAACGAGAAGGAACCAATCTGCACATAAGACGCCAGCTCAACTTTTGCATGCGTGCCCGCCAATTGATCAGTATCCACTCTAGTAAGCTCCACCTCATGAAACAAGAGGAAGTTGTGTTCAATGAGGACTTAAACCTCATCCATAAAGCCCTCTCCCTGCATAAGCCACCTCCCCACAATCTCTCCTCCCTCATAACCTGCATAACGCAACCCCTAATGGGCCTTGGAATTAATGGAATCCATGAACTCACATCCCCGTGTAAGACTCACGTCATCACAGTAGCTCAGCTACAATCCAAATACTCCAAGGTTAATATTAAATGTAAAATAGCACTCAACAGACTGGCAGCACTGGTTAACCTCCCCCAGACAGAAGAGTTGGATACATCCTCCATCCAAAAAATCATTGCCTACAAAAACACTGAAGCAAATATTCTTGCACATTACCGCCTTATCAACAACACACACGTGAGTGGCCTCAATGTGGAACCAGGTACCACGATTCATACCTACCCTCTTACAGGCTCCCAACCAAACAGCACCCCTTCCACACAAGTAGTGCCATCACCACAATCTCGCTCCACATCCCACTACAGAACCAAAAATACTGGACGCCGCCTCAGACGTAACCAAGCCACCCTGTCTGCCCCTAAGTTGATATTCCTACACAAGAAATATGTCCTATTGCTCAGGAAGTAATGACTGCCAAAGAAACACAACCCACAGATGAGCCACCCAATAAGAGAATTCGCTCAATTCGTAAGTTGAGCATCACCCCTACACAAATTATTCGTCAAAGCACTTTTAACTACATCCCAACACAGCTCAACTCCCCATACACGGCAGATACTTGCCAGACAGACAAAACCCGCAACCCTCCTACCTGTCCAAACACTCCACACAGCCTAGATACACAAATCAATCACTACAAAAACAAGAAGAAAAAATTACTTCACATAGAGACAGAGCTCACCCCTCCTGTCATCAACCTCATCGGCTCGCTTTGCCAAGCCTCTGAGGTCTGGGAGCATAGGAAAACATCTGTCCAGAAGCTCACAAAAGCAAAAACAGCTAGCCATGCCATCAATGTTATATATGATCATGACTTTGACATAACCCATATAGATGGTTGGAGAAACTGCACGGTTCATAAAAAAGACGGAAGGAGAACCCTAATCCACCACCAAGTGCAATACCACACCCATTTTGCCCCAATGATTATAGAGAAGTGGGCCCTGCCTTATTTCAAGAAAGCTGGCCTTCAGCCTGCGACTACCTCAACTGCTGCTCGCACTGATATTGAATGTGCATGCTGCCAAATATGCAATTACCATGGTGGTTATGAACCTATTAACTCTGAACCTCCTTACCTCAATATGTATATTTGTGATGTCTGCCAAAGAACGTACCACTGGAAATGCATGAAAGAACTAGGTTGCTACACTGATGGGCAAAGACAAGAGATAGATGAAGCTGACACGTGGGCTTGTCCCGCCTGTGCAGGTCTAGACATTGCACAGAAGATTGACAGAGAATGTCAGTCTAAGGAAGAGCTCATAAGGGTCACTTGGTTGCCCTCCTGGGAGCCTGAGGAAACTAAAGAAATTTGGCCTGAATTCCAACAGCGCCTGCTTGAATTTGAAGCCAGGCAAAGCGAACCCGACCTCTCCCGACCCGCAGCAGACTCTGCCCTCTCTAACCTTGAAAGACAAGGTTTTGAAAAGCCTTATGCTATTAACACCTGGCAGCAGAAACTTGACACAGAACTGCGCAACAAAATCACCTTTGATATTCACCCCACCAATCCACAAGTTGACATTCAACCCACTGGTTGTTGTGAATTTTGGCTGCATGACGTTGACCTTGTTAAGTACAAAGCTGAACAAAACCCTAATCAAAAACCGTTAGACACTAAATCAAACAGCCCCCAGCCTCGTGCCCCACCTCCCCTTATCCTTCCAGAAATTTACAAATCATGCATGGCCTGCATTTACAACACACAAGGTAAATGTGTGGGGATGATAACCCCTAGCCGATTTCAAATTCTTTACAAGGCATTCTATAAGGCCAAACTTGCTGGCTCGCATGAAACCATAACACCTACTCCTACTAGCTTTGCATCTGAGCTGCAGGGGCTCCTTACTCGCAAGACTATGCTAGAAACCAAGTATGCTAGCAAAAAGATCAAAGACTCCTTTTTGCGAGCCCTGCCAACCCACATCCACACTGCCCTTAAAGAATGGGCCCTGGTAACTCAAGAAAAAATGGCCTCCCCGCTGGACCACAACCCACAATACCAACACTACTGGAGCTACGACCCCCGAGACACTCTCTTCGGTGCCTATCATAACTCCTTCTCATCCAAATTTTCAGGTTTCTCCGTCTGCCATCCCATTTACGATGAGAATGTTATGACTCAGGCCTTGCGTCATTCTATTTACTCAGCTATTATCAATACAGAAGCAACTGCAACCTTCATGTTCCTCCCTATCTGGGGAGAACAAATGATAACTAACCCCTACTCTAAGCTCATCACTGCTTATCCACATCTCTGTTGTGAACTTGGAACAATCACACGTAATAACCTCTGCTACAATGATCCACAATCTTGCCTCAACCAGGAAATACCTCTTCCTCAGCACACATGGGACCTACAAATTGTTGCTGTCTGGAACACATCTGCAAGGATCCATCTAAACAATCACAACCCAGCTTGGCTGCAGGGCCTGGCTTCGGCTGTACCAGAAGTTAACTGGAAGCTGCGCAATATAGGCAACCATTCTACTCTCAATACAATGCATGCTGATATGCCTGGATTCAATAAATGCCAACGCCTCTCCTCTGACAAACAACAAACATCTAGAAACCCAACCTATTCACACAAAGGTAATCAGGAAAAACTTTTTGCACCTAACCAATCTAGTCCAACCCTGAAGCTCAAAGTCCCTGACTGGAGGACATGGGCCTACACTGATGGTAGTTGTCAAATCCAGAATAGCAAACAAGAAATTGGAGCAGGCGTCTACTGCCCTCTCACTGACAGCAGAAGTTTTGTCGAGCCCAATGGTGCTGGAATTACCAACACCATATGTCGAGCTGAATTAGCAGCAATTGCTGCTGCCATCACGCACTCTTATTCACACATTGCTTCAGACAGTCTCACCTCTCTCCATCAAATACGTAAACAACTTATTTACCCAGAGAAGCACAAACAGCATATTCAAGGGGACGTCCTAAAAAACATATCTACCCTCATTAGCAACTCACAAACCAATATTTGTGTCTACAAAGTAAAATCTCATGCTGGCATTGCTGGTAACGAGTGTGCAGATGCTATTGCTAAATATCAAGCAAGCCAAGCCAATAATAACGTGGCTGATACTGGGATCCCTTGCGCAGGCCCTGGTGGAAATCCTTTCTCTCACTTATTTTGGTTAGCCAAGGAGGAAAAAATGAACACAATGCTGACACATCCACAGCTCCTGCTTCCAATCCTAAAGTCACCTACCTCCCCAATCTTCAAAATGCTCTCAAGCCTCACATGCATATAAAACACAGACTTGGATATGCCAACCCCAAAACAGGCTACTACACTTGCTATCAGAGCTTATTACCTCATGTTAACAAGAAAGTCAGCAACGCCTTTAGAAACATGCCTTGTATATCCACACCTATGAAGCACACCATTTTACAATATCGCACTGGCACCCTCTATAACCAAAAACATGCAGTTCGCTTCAAGAGGTCCACTGACCCACTATGCCCTCTCCCAGGCTGTCATCAATTAGACAGTGCACTCCACATGCTTTCAGGCTGCCAAAATCATATCATCTCCAGCATGAAAACTGAACGCCACAATGTTGCTGGAAGAATGATCATCAAAGCTCTTAGCAAAAGCCCTTTGGGGGCAGGCTTGGTTAACATGGACATAGGGAGTGATGATAGGCTGGCGCAACACAGCCTCAAAATCCCTGCACATGCATCAAACAGAATTTTACCCCCTTACCTTTTTCCTATAAAATTTCCTAAGAGATCTAGACTCACATCCAGTCGTCCTGATGCTATACTGATTACTCCCTATAAAGCCAAACCCACTCCTTCTTCTCCTTCTTCCACTCGCTCACACCATGCGTTACGCAGCAGACACAACCCAACACAGAGGACCACACGAGCCAACCGCGTGAGACAGCCCCACCAACTTCATGTAAACCAGGGACATGTGCACTTGATTGAAATTAAGTACTGTGAAGACACGAGGCCTGGACAACAGTTAGAGGCGGCACAGCGGCAGCATACAGACCTCAGCAAACTCATTAGTGCTAAAGTTGTGACTCTCCACACCATCCTTCTGGGTGTTGGTGGGACCTGCTATACTGATCATACCTTGAACCAGTTTAAACAACTTGGACTGGACCATCAACGGGCCCATAAACTTGCTCAAAAACTCCATGCCCATTCGGTTCAGTATGCCCATAAGCTTGTTACCACTAGACGTGCTATGGAAAATGATGCTTCTCACAGCCAGGTTCTGGAGCCGGGTGCTTCCAGTAACCCTAAAGATCCCCATTAGCTCTTCTTCTTTGTAGCTTTGTGGTGGAGGAGACTCACGGCTCTTCTGAGCTAATGTGTCTCCTTTTCCTTAATTGATGTAGGGAGAGTTTCCTCTGCCTACGTAGTTTTTCTTTTCTTTCTTTCTATGCTCAAAGGCTTCAAGGTTGCTGAGGTGGACAACTCCTCCCCAAAAAATAGGCATGTTTTAAAAAGCTTTCAGCATAGGTGGGCCGAAACCTCAGACACTTAAGCTTGGTTGCAATATGTAGCCTCTTTTCCAAGCCCTGTCTGTTGCATTAGGGTTCAACTGTGCAAAATCAATGCATGCTCGCGCACAGACTGCTGGACTCAGTGGGCAGGTGCCATTAAAGGGCCAGTAAGATGCTCAGAGGATTAGCAATGCTTATCTGCTTGTGGAACAACATGTCTAGGCACATGAAAAACTCCCTACGGACCAATACCACGCCCCAGAACAAAAAATACAGGCAGACTGGGTTAATAAGTTGAAATGCACCACTTCTGATGTAGCTATCTTGATGAATGCATTATTCTTATGTGCACCAAGTCGCTCCTGCACCACATCCGACTGAACTGTGTTGATGATTATATGCTTCCGAAGTGATTCATACATGCACAAAGGAACAGCTACATAGGCAGCAAGACCACTCCCTATATCAATGAAGGGAAAAGGATACCCAGGGCTGTGGCACCATGTGTCCCCAATATTAAGAGAGAAAAAAAGAAAAACTACGTATGCAGAGAAGACTCTCCCTACATCGGTATGCTCGGTATGCTCGGTATGCTCTTCAAGAAAAAAAATTGCCAGGTAATCTAACCATGTCAACCATTATACTTTCGTATAACATCATGTTCATCAAAACTTGGATGAAAATCGGAGGGCCCCAGATCACTCTCTTGGCCTCAGATCACATAAAATTGGCCCACACCTCCATCCAGGGGCCCTTTCTCATTCCAAAAGGAAGGCATAGTTAACTTATTTCTTTTGTTTCTCTTGGTGAAGAAGATACACGGCGCTTTGGCCCTAGTATCCACTTTTCCTAAATTCATGTAGGAGGTCCTTCCACTGCCTGCATAGTTTTCAAGGAAAGAAAAGGAAAGAAAAACTACATAGGCAGAAAAAACTCTCCCTACATCAATTAAGGAAAAGGGGACACATTGGCTCAAAAGAGCCGTGAATCCCCTCCACCACGGAGCTACAAAAAGAAGATTCTAATGGGGATCTGGAGGGTAATTGGAAGCACCCGGCTCCATAACCTGGCTGCAAGAAGTCTTTTTGTTTTCGATAGCACGCTAGTGGTAACAAGCTTGTTGGCATACATGACAGAATGGGCATGAAGTTTGTGAGCAAGTTTATTGGCGCGTTGGTGGTCAAGTCCCAATTGTTTAAACTGGTTAAGGGTGTGCTCACTATAGCAGGTCCCACCAACACCCAAAAGGATGGTGTGGAGAGTCACAACTTTTGCATTAATGAGTTTGCAGAGGTCTGCATGCTGCCGCTGTGCCACCTCCAACTACTGTCTAGGCCTCGTGTCTTCACAGTACATAATTTCAATCAAGTGCACATGCTGCTGGTTTACATTCAGTCGGTGGGGTTGCCTCACGCGGTTGGCTGTTGTGGCCCTCAGTGTGGGGTTGTGTCTGCTGCGTAACACATGATGGTGTGAGCAGGAGGTAGAAGGAGAAGAAGTGGATTTAGCTTTATAGGGAGTAATCAGTATAGCATCAGGACGGCTGGAGGTGAGTCTAGATCTCTTAAAAAATTTCTTGGAAAGAGTTAAGGGGGTATAATTCTAAAAGAAAAGAAAAGAAAAGTCTACGCAGGCCACAGGCCGCGTGCATCAAGGAAAGGTCCCTTGACAAGCAAGCTAGCAAGAGCCTCACCAGAGGTCCCTCAAAACTGCACCAGCTACAGCTAGCCTAGGAGAGGGAAAGAGACTGAACTAATGAGGATCGGGCGGGTTGTCGGCCATGCCCCGAGACGCCCGGACTCTCCTTCTCTTTGTATCCACCTCCGCGCGCCCAGCGAACCCCCCACCGAAGCCCCCAGTAAGCAAAGAGCATGTCTGGTGTTAATGATAGTGGTTAGTCTCTGTATGGCATGGCAGCTCAGCTTGGAAGCTAATGATTTTGTTTTGTGTTTGGATAGGCCCAAATTGACAAGAGGTTTGATCGTGTACTCATTGTAAATAGTGCCAGCCACACCAATCAGGATGATGTGTAGAGTCACTTTGTTGTTCCTGTTTCGATTCCTTGAGCTGCGGGTTTTAAGTCTGGTTATAGTGTGAGCATGCTGAGTTGCTGCAGTTTCTAAAGTGATGAAAGGGTTGGTGTCTGGACAAAATTTCAGTTCAACAAGGTGAGTGTCTCTGTCTTGAGGAAGGATCTTAGAAGGATCAAGGTGAGCTTGTCTGCCTGGGATAGATCTCACAAAGATAACATCAGGGCGGCTCTGTTGCCGGGCAGAGGAGCCAGTACCATTAGGAAAAACCCAGTCTGGAATGGCTCGCGAGATATTTTCTGGGACTTGTATCCCCTGATCCAACAGTCTCTCATTGCGGCAGGCATCCATACCAATAAGGGATGAGCCAAACCTGCCTTTGCTAAGGGCTTTAACACAGAAGCTAAGGCCAACATGGTGTCTGTTGGTGTGCATACCGCTCATAGTTGGATTTGGACGTCTGAGGACAACATGATTAATGCTGTCCATATCATCACACAGCGGGCATCTTCCATCGGTGGAAGACCTATTGAATCTGATGGCATGCTTTTGTGTGTAGACTGTCCCTGTGCGGTATTTGATTACATCTATCTGTTGTTTAAAGAGTAATCTTAGGAGTAGACCAGAAGGAGTTGCTGATTTCCGTGTTAGCAAGTTGACAGGTTGGGTTGTGAGTCTCTATATTGGCAGTGGTGATTGGGGAAGTGGGTTGTATGGCATGGTTGAGCCTCTGCCAGCTATTGTAATGGTAGCCAGAGATAGCAGCAGAGCCTAGCTTGTGCTTTGTATGCGTGTGTAATTTAAGTTTGTCGGTCAGGTTGTTGAAGTAGTGGGTTGGGAAAGCGTGGGAGCGGTGCAGGCTATCATTTCGTCCGTGTGAGGTCTTCAATGAGAGCCAGTAAAAATTGTGGAATGGGTCCCAGGCATGTGGGAGTTCAATGTCTGTGGTGGCCGTGAGAGCTGCAGACCGTGCGCAGGCGTCAGCCCCCTCATTGCTAATGATGCCAGAGTAGGCTTTGACTTTGTAGAAATGAATAGGATGAGGGGAGTGCTCTCATATGGTTGATATAGCACGAATGAGCTCTGCATGTAGGTGGTTCTTCATGCGCATCGGGTGAAGGGTTTGTTTAGGAATCTGGAGGAGGCAGGATGCACTATCAGAGGCAATGTCAATTTGCCCTTGTTGGAGTGCCACTAGAATGCCTGCAACTTCTGCTCTGTTGATGGTGTTAGTAGGTCCATGACCATTGGGTTTTATGTGCAGCTGTAGGTGTTGGGAGGGTGGAGCAGTGCTCCTTCCCGGTTTGTAAATACCTGAACCAGAAATTGGTGGGGAGTCATCATCTTTGTGTTTGATTATACTGCCATCTGTGTAGGTGATTTCTCTCCAGTCTTTGATTTTAGGTGTGAACGTCTTCTTGTATTCGGCAGGAAGGAAGGCTGCCCTAGCCTGAGGGCACTTGTGTGAAGAGCTAGGAATGTCAGGGGGAAGTGATTGGAATTTCTTTTTCCTCTTGTCTGATGCTAGGTGTTGATGGGTACGCAGTGGCGTGGCAGGATTTGGGAGATCCAGGGGTAGCCAGTGGGCTTCTGGTATATCTCGATTGAGGAGTTGGAACCAGTCTTTATTTGCGCTATCCAGCGCTTCTCTAGCATGAAGATTCCAGACTACAATGAGTTGCATAGGATAAGAAGGTAGGGTGGGTTTTGGTATGATGCTGAGCCAGTGCTGGAATGCCTGGAATTGGATGTTTCCGGCAGGGAATTTGGCAAGCACTTTTGCAAGACCCGGGTAATGGCTAAGCCAACTCATGTAAGCGTTGCAGCTGAAGCCTCTCCAGTGGGGGCAAAAGCAGGAAGGCGGCAACTGGATCTGTGGTTTGGAGGGAGGAGTGCACTGCGTGGGGCAGGAGTCTGAACATAATTTCATCATCATGAGGGGGATGGCAGAAGGAGAAGCCATTGTAGCGTACAGAGAGGGCGTCTGTATGTGCCCCGAAGACCTGGTTCCGGCAGTTTGTGCTGAAATAAGTGTTGTAGGTGTCGTCAAATTCAAGAGGGTTGGAAAACCTCTCTGTTGAGACCATGCACCATTTACGTAGGGCTGATCGAATGTGGGGAGGTGTGATCAGCGCATTAGAATTGTAGACCTTTTTGCTCTTGGCAGAGATACGTTTTTGTTGGGACTTCCTACGTGAGAGTAGTCCCATAATTTCTGGTGCTGTATCCTGGACGGGTGGCTAGATGGTGGCGTGGATGCCTGCCTTTTTGGCTGCTTCATAAGCCTCGAGCAGGGTCTGGAGTCTGTCTATAGTCAGCATACCAACGCACTTGCCATGGGCATTGTAGATACAGGCACGTTCAGGGGTGATGACTTCCGGCATTTGTGCTGGCATGGTGACCTCACCAGATGTGTCAGGTTGGAGACTTTCCTTCATGAGATCAACACTTCTAATGATAATATCACATTGCCATGTTGGCATGATATCTGTCTGGGGGTTGGTAGGTTGGAAGTCAAAGGTGACATTTTTGCGAATGGCGCAGCTGGTAGTTGAGAGCCATGGAGAGTCAGAAAGGCTCTAGGGGTTGCCTTCAAAGCCTTGGTTGACAAGATTGTCCAGGTCTACCTCATCGTCCAAGGGGTCTACTGTGTGTTCCAGCCTTTCCTCCTCAAAGGCTTGCACATGGGCATGTAGATCTGGATGCATTTGTAACATATCATCAGCTTCCCATTTGGGATGCCATTCCACATGGATCATTTCACAATCTTCAGAGAAGTTGATCCTTTCCGCTTGTTGAGGGTCTGACAGAGGGGCGCACGCAGGGCAGTCCCAGTGCTCATTTGGTTTGCTCAGTGCTCGGTCATTTTGGGAGCATGCTTTGACATCTATGAGGCAGCCCCAATGGTAAGTGCGGCAGGTATCACAGGTGGGCATGTCGTTGTAGCATTGAGATTCATGGGTGTATTCTTTGCTCGCAGGGCTCCAACAGAGTTGGCAGCACGGGTCTTCTTAAATCCTTCTAGGTACATGCTTTGAATAGGCTACTTTCAGCCCATCATTTTTGGAAAAGGGTAAGGCCCACTTTTCAATTGTTACAGGGTGCCATTGGACTTTGTATTGAGTTGCTGCTTCTCTTGAGAGGATCTCTTGGATTTCCGTAAATGTTGCCAGCCCAATATTTTTAGGATGACATGGTCATAGCGGAAGATGGTGTTGCTGATTTGTTCTGCGCTCAATTCAGCAGCCTTGTCCTGCTTATAGTTCCAGAGCCACTGGGCAACGTCAGTGCCTGGTGTGTTTGGAGGTAGGGGGCATGGGGTTATAATGGATTGTGTGTGTTATTCTAGGTACGTTGTTGGATCTCGGCTCCCTCTGGGCCTCCTGACCCCAATTTTGGGGGTCTGTGTGGGTTCCAGGGGCAGAGCCTGTGTGAGGGGTGTCAAAAGGGGTTGGGTGGGGTCTGTGTCATATGCTTGTGCTTGTGGTCCTTCCACATAGGAGTTGTTTCTTTTGCGAGTGCGTCTGTCTTGGCACACGTGCGCCTCTATGTTTTTGACTGTTTGGGGACGGGCTGTCCTGGCTGTGGGGGAGAGTATTTTCTACGTCCATATTTTGAGCATTAAAGAGGGGGTTACTGTAAGTCCTGGAGTCAGGACCTATGTGTGTGTTAGGGACATGGCCCCCATCGACTGGGTTGCGGTTGGGGGGGTTGGGGGAAGCATGTCCTGTGCAGAGCTTTGACCAGTTCCAGCCTGTTGGTGTATGTTCTGTTTTCAACAATTCTGCATATGTTGTGTTATTTATGCAGCGTGATTCAGGGGGTTTATTGGGTGGGCTATCTTGGCTCTGTATGATTGTGCTGATAATTCTGTTCGATGCATGTGAAGGGATTTGAAGGTTGTGCTGCGCCAACCTATCACCACTCCCTATGTCCATGTTAACCAGACCTGCTCCCCAAGGGCTTTTGCTAAGAGCTTTGATGATCATTCTTCCAGCAACATTGTGGCGTTCAGTCTTCATGCTGGAGATGATATGATTTTGGCAGCCTGAAAGCATGTGGAGTGCGCTGTCTAATTGATGACAGCCTATGAGAGGGCAGAGTGGGTTAGTGGACCTTTTGAAGCGAACCGCATGTTTTTGGTTATAGAGGGTGCCAGTGCGATATTGTAAGATGATGCGCTTCATGGGTGTGGATATACAGGACATGTTCCTAAAGGCATTGCTGATTTTCTTATCTACATGTGGTAACAAACTCTGATAATATGAGTTGTAGCCTGTTTCGGAGTTGGCATATCCAAGTCTGTGTTTTGTATGCATATGAGATTTGAGAGCGTTTTGAAGATTGGGGAGGTAGGTTGTTTTAGGATTGGGTGCAGGAGCTGTGGATGTGCCAGCATTGTGTTCTTTTTTTTCCTTCTTGGCTAAACAAAATGAATGAGACAAAGGATTTCCGCCGGGGCCTGTGCTAGGGATCCCGGTATATAGCCATGTTATTATTGGCTTGGCTTGCTTGATATTTAGCAATAGCATCTGCACATTCGTTACCAGCAATGCCAGCATGAGATTTTACTTTGTAGAAACAAATTTTGGTTCGTGAGTTGCTAATGAGGGTACTACCAACCTCGGAAATGTTTGGGCTGTTGTTTCAACCATGCTGAAACAACCAGGTCTGGTTGATTGCCTCTTGATTCAACCAGAATGGTTGTTTCAACCAAAAACAACCACCAAAATGGTTGATTTTGGTTGATTCAATCAGCTGAATAAAAGGCAGTTGTTTCAACTGCTTTTTAACCAGCTTTTTGGAAGTGCATCCTCTAGCCCCAGGAAAGCTGTGCTTATGAATTCAATTGTTAAGTGGTTCATCCTTGTGGCAAGTGCGCCAGGCTGCATGAAGGATACTGGATTTAACCCACTCTGCTGCTATTGGCTCAGCTAGCTGTAGCCTGCTGATGCCAGTGAGCAGCCTGGCAGGCTAGCTCAGCCAGTAAATGTTCTTGTAGCTAGCCTTCTGCAGGTACTGCCTAGCCAGCAATGTCCCTCTTTAAGAAAGAAAAAAGAATGTAGGCCAAAAATAGTCTCTGTATCAATTTAGGAAGAGGGGACACAATAACTTGAAGGATTTGGAAGTCCCCTCCACCTCAAGCCAAGGAACAAAGAACGCTAGTTAAGCTTGTTAACCTGTGAAAGCTGGTTGATAATCTTTCACCAGCGACCAATCAGCCAGAGATTCAAGTTGTAGGTTAAAGTAAAAAGTAAAAGTAAAAGTCTACACTGGACAGCAACCAGCGTGCATTAATGCAAATGCAAATATTTGGGGAAGACCCAACAGTCAGCACTGAAACTGACAGTGAGTCCCACAAACTAAAAGCATAGCTAGAAGCAACCAAGTTAATATGGGTCCGGTGGTTTGTCAGCCATCCGTCTAGGTGTGTGCCTGGCTCTCCTGCAAACAGCCCGTTCCACAATCCCCTCCCCCAATCCCCCCGTCGGAAATGTTTGGCCTGTTGTTTCCCGCTTGTTTCAACCAGAAACAACCACAAAAATGCCAATTGAAACAACGCTGGCCGATCACAAAAAATAGTTAAAACAACCATGATTGTTTTGCAATTGTTTTGGATAGAAGAGTGGTTGTTTCAATTGCAGTTGTTTTGTAATTGAAACAACTGTTAAACAACCAGTGGTTGCTTCAACCACTTTTTGTGATCGGCCAGCGTTGTTTCAATTGGCTCTTTGGCTTATTCTGGTTGTTTCAATCATGGTTCTTCTGGAGCTAAAACAATTGATAAACAACCAATGGTTGTTTCAACCATTCTTTGTGATCGGCCAGCGTTGTTTCAATTGGCAATCACTCAACCATCCCAACACTTGCAAATGCACATAATAACCAATGGCCATGGGCCCACCAATACCATCACAAGAGCAGAACTTCTGGGTATCCTTGTGGCGCTCCAACACGAACAAACCACAATTGCCACTGTTAGTGCATCCTGCCTCTTTCAGATTTCAAATCAAACCCTTCATCCCATGCGCATGAGGTATCACCTACATGCAGAGCTCATCCATGCCATATCAACCATATTAGAGCACTCCCCTCACCCTATCCATTTTTATAAAGTCAAAGCCCACTCTGGCATCATAGGAAATGAGGGGGCTGACGCTTGCACTCGCACCGCAGCCCTCTCTGACACAATAGACATTACGCTTCCAGATGTCAGGGACCCTTTCCAAAATTTTTATTGGCTCTCATTAAAGACCACTTCCACACAAAATGATGGCAGGCACCGCTCCCACACTTTCCCGATACACTATCTCACCAACCTGAGCGACAACCTTACAACACACATGCACAAGAAACACAGACTTGGCTCTGCTGACACCTCTGGCTACCACTATCAGAGATGGCAGAAGCTTAACGATGCCACACCATCCACCACCAACGCAAACACTGAAGCTCACAACCTAATCTCTCAGCTTGCAAACAAGGAAATCAGCAACTCCTTCTGGAAAAATCCAAAGTTTACCCTTAAACAACAAATAAATCTCATGAAATATCGAACGGATACCCTGTACACACAGAGCCATGCCTTCAACTTTAACTTTTCCAGCTCTGATAGGTGCCCACTGTATTTGCACAGAGTGGCACTCTGTGCAAATACAGACAACATTTATCATGTTCTGCTTAGGTGTACCAACCCAACAATGAGTGGGATGCACACCAACAGACACCACGCGGCCCTTGGTCTCTGTATAGAAGCCCTCAGCAAAGGCCGTTTTGGCTCATCCCTTATTAGCATGGATGGCTGCAATCATGACAGACTTCTGGATCAAGGCGTACAAGTCCCTGAAAACACCTCTCGAGCTATTCCAGCCTGGGTTTTCCCAATTGGCGCTGCCTCACCTGCACAGCACCAAAGCCGCCCTGACGCTCTATTTGTGCGCCACATCCCAGGCAGACAAGCCCACCTTGATCCTACCAGGATCCCACCACAAGATAGGGACATTCACCTTGTTGAACTTAAATTCTGACCTGACACGAATCCCTTCATCACCTTAGAACGTGCACAAAATCAACACTCCCACATCATAAGCAGACTTAAAACACGCAGCTTAAGAAACCCAAACAGGAATAACAAAGTGACTTTGCACATCATCTTAGTTGGTGTTGGTGGCACGATTTATAACAACTATACAATTACACCTCTCATAAATCTGGGCCTGACCAAACAAAAAGCTGAATCAGTAGCCTCCCAGCTCAGGGACCATGCCATTTAAAGATTATCCACCATCATTAACACGAGACATGCACTTTGTTTTCAAGGAGCATCTGGGAGGGGGTTTGCTGGGCGCGCGGCAGCGGCAGAGGATGGGAGAAGGAGAGTCCGAGCGCTCAGGGGCATCGCAAGCAATCCCCCGGATCCCCATTAGTTCTGTCTCTTGCTCTCTCCTAGGCTAGTTTTGTCTAGTTTAGGTGGAGGGCCTCCTGGTGAGGCCTCTAACTTTTGTTAGGGGTTCTTCCCTTAATGCACGCGGCCTTTGGCTTGCGTAGACTTTTCTTTTTCTTTTCTTTTTTCCTTTTGGTTGTTTCAATCACGTTTGTTTAATCACGGCTTGATCACTGCTTCATGAAGACTCTAGTAGATATGGTTTTTAGGACATCCCCTTGAATATGTTGTTTGTGCTTCTCTGGGTAAATAAGTTGTTTATGTATTTGATGAAGAGAGGTGAGACTGTCTGAGGCAATGTGTGAATAAGAGTGCGTGATGGCAGCAGCAATTGCTGCTAATTCAGCTCGACATATGGTGTTGGTAATTCCAGCACCGTTGGGCTCGACAAAACTTCTGCTGTCAGTGAGAGGGCAGTAGACGCCTGCTCCAATTTCTTGTATACCATTCTGGATTTAGCAACTACCACCAGTGTAAGCCCACGTCCTCCAGTCAGGGACTTGAGCTTGAGGGTTGGACTAGATTGGCAAGGTGCAAAAAGTTCTTCCTGATTGCTTATATGTGGATATGTTGGCTTTCTAGATGTTTGTTGTTTGTCAGAGGGGAGGCGTTGGCATTTATTCTATCCAGGCATATCAGCATGCATTAATACAATATTGTATTGAGAGTAGAATGGTTGCCTGTACTGCGCAGCTTCCAGTTAACTTCTGGTACAGCCGAAGCCAGGCCTTGTAGCCAAGCTGGGTTGTGATTGTTAAGATGAATCCTTGCAGCTGTGTTCCAGACTGCAATAATGTGTAGGTCCCAGGTGTGCTGAGAGAGGGGTATTTCCTGGTTGATGGAGGATTGTAGATCGTTGTAGGAAAGGTTGGTACGAGCGATGGTTCCAAGTTCACAACAGAGATGTGGATAGGCAGTGATGAGTTTGGAATAGGGGTTAGTTATCATGTGTTGTCCCCATACAGGAGTGTTGCTGTGTGGAGTGTTTGGAAAGGAAGGAGGGTTGCGGATTTTGCCTGTATGGCCAGTATCTGTTGTGCATGGGAAGTTGGGCTGTGTTGGGATGTAGTTAACTGTGCCTTGACTGGCATTAGCTCCTGGATTATTCTGGCTAAAAGGTTGAGGCATGGGTGTGGAGGTGTGTTTTAATGTTGAGCGTGTGCGCTTGCTGGGTGGCCCTTCCGTAGGTGAATCTTGTTGAGTGGGCGTCAAAACATTAGAGCTAGCAGTATTTTGTGTTGAGGTATGAATAACTTGTATAGGGGTGATGCTCAGCTTACAATTGGAACGAATCCTTTTAGTGGGTAACTCTTCTATGGGTTGTGTTTCTTTGGCAGTCTTTACTTCCTGAGTAAAAGGACAGATTTCTTGTGGAGGAATGTTAACTATAGGGACAGACAAGGTGGCTTGGTCATGTCTCAGGCAGCACCCAGTATGTTTGTGTCCGTAGCAAAATATGGAGTGAGGTTGTGGTGATGGCACAACTTGTGTAGAAGGGGTGCTGCTTGGTTGGGGGCCTGCATGGGGGTTGGTATGAATGGGGGAATCCAACTCCACATTGAGGCCATTCACATGTGTTTTTGATAAGGCAGTAACGTGCAAGAGTGTTTGCTTCAGTGTTTTTGTAGGCAATGATTTTTTGGATGGAGGATGTACTCAACTCTTCTTCCTGGGGGAGGTTAACCAGTGCTGCCAGTCTGTTGAGTGCTATTTTACATTTAACGTTGACCTTGGAGTATTTGGCTTGTAGCTGAGCTACTGTGATGATGTGAGTCTTGCACGAGGATGTGAGTTCATGGACTCCATTAATTTCAAGGCACATTAGGGATTGCGTTATGCAGGTTATGAGGGAGGAGAGATTGTGGTGAGGTGGTTTATGCAGGGAGAGGGCTTCATGGATGAAGTTCAAGTCCTCATTGAATACAACTTCCTCGTTTTTCATGAGGTGGAGCTTACTAGAGTGGATACTGATCAATTTGCGGGCACGGATGCTTCATCTTCTATCCCTGAGCTGGACAACTCCCCCATATCGCTGGACATGCTCTTTCCCGTTTTCTTTCTCAAATTTAACCATTCCAACCATTATCATTTTATAAAATATCATGTTCACCAAAAGTTGATGAAGATCGGAGGATTTCAGATCACTCTCCTGGCCTCAGATCACTCAACACTGGCCCACAGCTCCACCCGTGGACCATTTTCCACTCCCGAATTTTTTTTGTTTGTGACCTCTATATACATTACTAACATCCTGCATAGTCAAAAAAAGGAAAGAAGAAAGACAAAAATTGACCTTTTTGGCACCGTGCTGGAATTTCTTCAAGGTAAATGACTGAATTCCTGTGTCTCACCAACCACTGGGTCTTTCCACCCCATTTGTTTTTCAATGATATTCTTTTGGTGCAAGGACTCCACATCACTAAAACTTATTTAATGTAGCGGTCTGGCTGGTCAGATGTGGGCAGATAGGTGTCAAAAAGTAGGATTCATGCCGCAGCTGATTAAGCAAGGTCCCCCCGACCCTGATCTGTAAAGCTCCAACTCCTTGGAATTTTAGAACTTAACTAAAGTATTCACCTGTGTGATGAGCATGTTTAAACACCTATTTTTGGGGGGGAGTTGTCCAGCTCTGCTACGATCCTCTCGATGGCTCCTCACATTAGTGCTGAGGGAATTTCCATAACCGTAGCAGCACTAATGTATTGCGAGACTGATTTATTGTGATGTCTCAAAATAGTTTCATTTTATTGCGAACATTATGGGTTTTGCGAGGCCTGCCAAAAAAACTCAAAATTTGCGAACTCCTGCGTTTTTGCGTCTCATACAACGGGCTTTTGATCTTCACTCATCCCTTTCTCCAACTCTTCATCTCAGGAGTCTCAAGAGTCTTCTGCCCTCCCCTGTCCCTGCCCTAGTTCCTCCTGCCCCACCTGCCTCCCTCCTGATATATGTAATGCAAGCGTGCGCTGACAACCTCCTCCCTGCCAGTCCAGTCCTGGCTTTGATGGGGAGCAGCTCAACCCACATCACCTAGAGGGCAGGTGGTGCCTGGACCAAAGGCAGGATTCTGGGCCCCCTAAGGGAAAGGGGTCCAGGAAGGCAGGGTGGGGAAGGAGGTGGCTGCGCATGCAATTGCAGCAGCAGAGCTTCCTGGGCAGACCATTGCCCTCCTCGTGCTTCTGCTTGGTACAGCCCACGTTGAAAAGAAGTCTCTGCCCCTTAGCAGTGTGTGGCTGTATTCTGGGGCCCGAATTGATTGCAAAGTACAGACCGACACTCTTTGCAAGGCCTTGAAAAAAGTAATCTTTAAACGCACCTAACGACACTGGGCCCCGCTGGGAAAAGCATGACTGAACTGACACGCAAGTCAGAGAGCAGCGAGCGGCGAGAGCAATACTTAACCCAAATTGGTCTGCAAAGGCCCCGAGGAAGGAAAAGATGGTGTCCCTTATTGCATGAGCAGCAATAAGGACAGGTCACACATCTCACTCGCCTCCAAGAACCTCAGTTTTACTGCTCCGCAGAGAACCGAGTGATTTGAACAGTAGCTTTCCTAAGAGTGTAAGGGATTGTATACCTGCAGGTCTTCACAAGCAGGAGTAGTATGCACACATGCACATTTCACAGCTCAAGTATCAGGGCAAATAGGGGCTGATTGCCCCCGTGGGAAGAGCGGAGCACCAAAAAGTGATAATTAGACGGGTCCAAAATCATTGGTGGGATCTATAGAATCACTGTTCTATTCTGGCTCGTGAGGAGTGTTCCTTACATGGGTGGGCAGACCAAAACCGCAGGGACTGAACACAAGCCTGAAAGGCCCTCAGAGGAAAAAGGGGAACAGCAGGGAAGGTCAGGCAAAGAGCACGGCCTAAGCTAAAGAACAAACTTCCAGATGTCAGGGATCCCTTCCATAACTTCTACTGGCTCACATTGAAGTCCTCACATGGGTGCAATGGTGACCCACATAACTCCAACTCTACTCCAACTCACTACCTCACTAATCTAACAGACAAGCTAAAAACATACATGCACAATAGGCACAAGCTTGGCTCCGCTGATACCTCTGGCTACTATTACAACAGCTGGCAGAGGCTTGATTACGCCACACAGCCCGCTCCCCCAAACACCTCTGTCAGCTCAGAATCTCATAACCCACCCTCTCAACTTGCCAACAAAGAAATCAGCAACTCCTTTTGGAATGATCCAAAGATCACCCTTAAACATCAGATTAATGTATTGAAATACCGCACAGGAACAGTTTACACTCAAAAACATGCCATCAGATTCAAGGTGTCCAACACCTCTGCGCGCTGCCCATTATGCAATGAAATGGACAGCATTAATCACATTGCCCTTAGATGTATTCACCCAATAATGAATGGGATGCACACTGACAGGCACCATGTTGGCCTTAGCTCCTGTGTTCAAGCTCTCAGCAAAGGCAGATATGGCTCATCCCTTATTGGTATGGATGCCTGCCGAAATGAGAGGCTCTTTCAGCAGGGCATACAAGTCCCTGAAAACGTCTCTCGAACTATCCCTGACTGGATTTTCTCTACTGGTACTGGCTCCTCTGCCCGGCACCAGAGCCGCCCTGATGCTGTTTTTGTGCGCTCCATCCCAGGCCGACCCTCACACATTGATCCTACTAAGATCCTTCCTCAAGACAGGGACATTCATCTTGTTGAATTTAAATTCTGCCCTGATACCAACCCCTTTCCCACTCTGGAAGCTGCATCTGCCCAGCATACCAACACCATAACCAGGCTCAAAACTCGCAGCTTGAGGAACCCAAACAGAAACAACAATGTGACCTTACACATCATCTTAATTCGTGTCGCAGGCACTATCTATAATGACTACACCATCAAACCTCTCCTCAACTTGGGTTTAACCAGGCAAAAGGCTAAGTCACTAGCATCCAAGTTAAGTATCCAAAGATTAACAACTATTATTAGCGCAAGGCATGCACTTCATTTTCAGGAGATTTCTAGGGGTGGGGTTGCTGGGTGCGTGGCAGTGGAGAGCAGGAGAAGGAGAGTCCGGGCGTCCAGGAGCATGGCGGACAACCCTCCAGATCCCCATTAGCTCTGTTTCTGGCTCTCTCCCAGGCTAGCTGTGTCTAGTTTAGGTTTGAGGGCCCTTTGGTGAGACTCTTTCTAGCTTGCTAGTCAGGGAACCTTTCCTTAATGCACGCGGCCTTTTGGCTAGCGTAGACTTTTCTTTTTTTTCTTTTTAAAGAACAAACTCACGGAGCACAAGGCAGGTCTGCAACTGCGAAAGAGCGGTCTTTTAACCGGCAAAGGAACAGGTTGAGAGCCAAAACTAGGCCAACAAGAGGTATGGAGCCCAAGAGAGAAGGAAGAGATGGCACCCTTATTGCATGAGCGGCAACAAGGGCATGTCACACTTCTCACTCGCCTACAAGAACTGCAGCTCTAAGGCAAGGCATAGAACTGGTCAATTCTCTTCTCAAAATTTTAATTTGTATGGTATTTGTCCTCCTAACCAATCTAGTTTAACCAATCTTGTCCAGCCCTCGCGCTCTAAGTTCCTGACTGGAGGACATGGCTGTACACGGGTGGTACCGCACAGGGACAATCTACACAGAAAAGCATGCCAACAGATTCAACAAATCTCCCACCTCTGGAAGGTGTCCGCTCTGTGACGACATGGATAGTATTAATCATGTTGTCCTCAGATGTCCAAATCCAACTATGAGTGGTATGCACACCAACAGACACCATGTTGGCCTTAGCTTCTGTGTGAAAGCCCTTAGCAAAGGCAGGTTTGGCTCATCCCTTATTGGTATGGATGCCTGCCGTAATGAGAGACTCTTGGATCAGGGGATACAAGTCCCAGAAAACAATTCACGAGCCATTCCAGACTGGGTTTTTCCTAATGGTACTGGCTCCTCTGCCCGGCACCAGAGCCGCCCTGATGTTATCTTTGTGAGATCTATCCCAGGTAGACAAGCTCACCTTGATCCTTCTAAGATCCCTCCTCAAGACAGAGACATTCACCTCGTTGAACTGAAAATTTGTCCAGACACCAACCTTTTCATCACTTAAAAAGCTGCAGCAACTCAACATGCTCACACTATAACCAGACTTAAAACCCCGCAGCTCAAGGAATCGAAACAGGAACAACAAAGTGACTCTACACATCATCCTGATTGGTGTGGCTGGCACTATTTACAATGAGTACACGATCAAACCTCTTGTCAATTTGGGCCTATCCAAACACAAAGCAAAATCCCTAGCTTCCAAGCTGAGCTGTCATGCCATACAGAGACTAACCACTATCATTAACACCAGACATGCTCTTTGCTTACTGGGGGCTTCGGGGGGGGGGGGTCGCTGGGCGCGCGGAGGTGGATACAAGGAGAAGGAGAGTCCGGGCGTCTCGGGGCATGGCCGACAACCCGCCCGATCCTCATTAGTTCAGTCTCTTTCCCTCTCCTAGGCTAGCTGTAGCTTGTGTAGTTCTGAGGGACATCTGGTGGGGCCCTTGCTAGCTTGCTAGTTAAGGGACCTTTCCTTAATGCACGCGGCCTGTGGCCTGCGTATACTTTTCTTTTCTTTTTCTTTCTTACACGGGTGGTAGCTCCAGATTGGCAAACAAGAAATTGGAGCAGACGTCTAATGCTCTCTCACTGACAGCACACAAAAAAGTTGAGCCCAACAGTGCAGGAATTACCAACAATATATGTTGAGATGAACTTGCAGCGATTGTTGATGCCATCACGCATTGCTATGAACACATTGCTTCAAACAATCTCATTTTTCTTCGTCAAATACGTGAACAAATATTTATCCTGAGAAACACAAGCAACATATTCAAGGAGAATTCCTTAAAGTAATATCAGCTATCATTAGCAACTCTTAAATCAATATTTTTACCTAAAACTTTTAGTAAAAGAACAGATAAGAGAAAAAAGAAAAGAGAAACTGATGTAGGCAGTGGAAACACTCCCCATATCACTTGAGGAAGAGAGGTTACCAAGGGCCAAAACACCATGTATCCTCCACCAAGAGGAGGGAAAAACCAACCAACTACTGATGAAATGTCAGGCAAATCAAGCCTATAATAACGTAGCAGATCATGGGATACCGGAGTGCAGGTCCAGGTCACCACGGTGGAAATCTGCGCCCGCTCCGTTGAATATAGCATAGGATGTGCATACTTATGTTGTGCCAAGAGGTGAAAGTTGGCCTAATGCTAAGCACGCAATAGACCTGTTGTGAAAGGTAAATGCCTCTTGGCAATTACAAAGAAAAGACAAGAAAAGAAAAACTATGAAACTCTCCCTACATCAACTAAGGAAAAGGAGACACATCGGCTCAAAAGAGCCGTGAGTCCCCTCCACCATGAAGACTATAAAAAGAATACCCTAATGGAAATCTGGAGGGTTATTGGAAGCACCCGGCTCCATAACCTGGCTGCAAGAAGTATTCTTGTTTTCAATAGCACGCCTAGTGGTAACAAGCCTGTTGGCATACATGACAGAATGGGCATGAAGTTTGCGAGCGAGTTTATTGGCGCGTTGGTGGTCAAGTCCCAGTTGTTTAAACTGGTTCAGGGTGTGCTCAGTGTAGCAGGTCCCACCAACACCCAAAAGGATGGTGTGGAGAGTCACAACTTTTGCATTAATGAGTTTGCAGAGGTCTGCATGCTGCCGCTGTGCCGCCTCCAACTGCTGTCCAGGCCTCGTGTCTTCACAGTACTTGATTTCGATCAAGTGCACATGCCGCTGGTTTACATTCAGTTGGTGGGGTTGCCTCACGCGGTTGGCTGTTGAGGTCCTCAGTGTGGGGTTGTGTCTGCTGCGTAACACATGATGGTGTGAACAGGAGGTAGAAGGAGAAGAAGCGGATTTAGCTTTATAGGGAGTAATCAGTATAGCATCAGGACGGCTGGAGGTGAGTCTAGATCTCTTAGAAATTTTTCTTGGAAAGAGGTAAGGGGGTATAATTCTGTTTGATGCATGTGCAGGGATTTGAAGGTTGTGCTGCGCCAACCTATCACCACTCCCTAAGTCCATATTAACCAAGCCTGCTCCCCAAGGGCTTTTGCTAAGAGCTTTGATGATCATTCTTCCAGCAACATTGTGGCGTTCAGTTTTCATGCTGGAGATAATATGATTCTGGCAGCCTGAAATCATGTAAAGTGCGCTGTCTAATTGATGACAGCCTGTGAGAGGGCAGAGTGGGTTAGTGGACCTTTTGAAGCGAACCGCATGTTTTTGGTTATAGAGGGTGCCAGTGCGATATTGTAAGATGGTGCGCTTCATGGGTGTGGATATACAGGACATGTTCCTAAAGGCATTGCTGATTTTCTTATCTACATGTGGTAACAAACTCTGATAATATGAGTTGTAGCCTGTTTCGGAGTTGGCATATCCAAGTCTGTGTTTTGTATGCATATGAGATTTGAGAGCGTTTTGAAGATTGGGGAGGTAGGTTGTTTTAGGATTGGGTGTAGGAGCTGTGGATGTGCCAGCATTGTGTTCTCTTTTTTCCTCCTTGGCTAACCAGAATAAATGAGAAAAAGGATTTCCGCCAGGGCCTGCGCTAGGGATCCCAGTATCAGCCACATTATTATTGGCTTGGCTTGCTTGGTAGTTTGCAATAGCATCTGCACATTCGTTACCAGCAATGCCAGCATGAAATTTTACTTTGTAGAAACAAATGTTGCTTTGCGAGTTGCTAATGAGGGTAGATATGTTTTTTAGGACGTCCCCTTGAATATGCTGTTTGTGCTTCTCTGGGTAAATAAGTTGTTTACGTATTTGATGGAGAGAGGTGAGACTGTCTGAAGCAATGTGTGGGCAGTAGACGCCTGCTCCAATTTCTTGTTTGCCATTCTGGATTTGACAACTACCGTAGGTGACCATCAGTGTAAGCCCACGTCCTCCAGTCAGGGACTTTTAGCTTGAGGGTTGGACTAGATTGCTTAGGAACAAAAAGTTCTTCCTGATTACTTATATGTGGATAGGTTGACTTTCTAGATGTTTGTTGTTTGTCAAAGGGGAGGCGTTGGCATTTATTGAATCCAGGCCTATCAGCATGCATTGTATTGAGAGTAGAATGGTTGCCTACACTGCGCAGCTTCCAGTTAACTTCTGGTACAGCCAAAGCCAGGCCTTGTAGCCAGCAATTACAAGCTTGGTACCTCGTAAGTGCAAGGTCTCTAATGCACGATATGTAGGGGGGGAGGGGGTGCTGTGCATGCTGTGTAGCTTGCTAAAATACGGCGCCTTGGAATGAAACAGTGGAAAGAAGAGTTGCTGTAATATTATGGTGTATTAATACACCATTCCTCAAGCATCTCACAATGCAACTAAGCTTTAAAGCTGAATAATTAGGCAGCGCACTTGCTCATGTTCTCAGGATGCAAAAATCAAAAAGAAAAGAAACAACGAAAACCTATGCAGGCAGTCAAAACTCCCTGCACCAATTAAGGAAAGGGGGCCACATTGGTTCTTACACCGTATGACCACGCCACCACAAGTTCAGACTGAGAGAAGCACGGCAGGAAGAGAACAAAGACAGGTACAGCAATGAGAAGAAGAGCAAGGTGGTAGCTGAAAGACTGGAGTTCCAGGCCTTTAGCAGCAAGCAGAGTCAAAGCCAAAATAAAATCATCTCCGACATGAAAAATGAATGTCATAATGTTGCAAAATAATCAGAAAAGCTCTTACCAAAAGCCCTTGGGGAGCAGAATTGGTTGGCACATAGGAAGCAATGGGGCAAAACGACCTTCAAGGCCCTACACATGCCTTAAACATAACTCTTACCCCTTACCTCTTTCCTTGAAAATTTTCTAAACGACACACCTCCAGCCGTCCTGATGCTACACTGATTGCCCCCTACCATGCCAAACCAAATTTTTATTCTTCTTCCTCTTCCTCCTCCTCCTTACATCACGTGTACACAGCAGGCACAGCATCTCACAGAGGACCAGCACAGCTACCCGCGTAAGGCAGCCCCATCAACTAAGTGCAAAACACTGGCATGCACACCTGATTGAAATCAATTACTGTGGGTAACAGTTGGAAGCGACAGCATGCAGAACTTTGCAAGAATTTTAGTTAGAATGCTTTGACATTACATACCATCCTTCTGAGTATTGATGGGACTTGATATTATAAATGCATCATAAATCACTTGAAATAAACAAGGCCTCGACCATTAACAATCTAGCAAGCTTGCACGTGAACTCCATGCATTTTCTGCAAAGTACGCCCACAAACTAGATCTCGTCAATCACTGCATCATTTCACTTTATTAAATTTTGGAATGATGTTCTTTTGGTGCAAAGACCTCAAACTACCAAAGATTATCCCATTTACCGCACTGGGCAAGGCTTGGGCCGCATGCTTCCAGGAACCCATCAGACCCATACTAGCTTCTCTGTTACCTTCTGGTGAAAGAGACTCAAGAAGAGAGTTGTAATGATGCTGCACACTCTGACTGGCAGTCACTGACTGCGGGTAGAGAATTCGAAGGAAAGCCTTATAATTAAGGCAAGCTTGGAACTTTTGCTGGAGATAGGGACCACAGTATCCCCTGTGTTTCGTGCATGGCCTGAATAAAATGCCCAAGGGTGTGGGTAAGCAACGATGGACAGGCCCAGGGCAGCTTGCATGGCACGCGTGCATGCGCATGTTCTTCTCTAGATCTGGACGTCCAAGATCTTGAACCAGGGTTGCAAGCTACTGCTACGCTACTGCTGTGCTACGGCTACGCTACGCTGCGGCTACGGAATGTCAACAGTAGCAGTAGCCAGAAAACTGTTCTCTTCCGGCTCGTTCGATAGGCAATTTCCAGTTGCAAGGGGGGGCAGACCAACTGATCACATGAAAAAATATGGCCTGCATGGCCTTCAGAACACGGCTCCAAGGAGAGGGAGCAAAAGACACACGCTGAGGGGACACAGCTGAAAACATAAAAGGCAGGCAGGCAGGAACGCGCTAGGTGCCTAGCCAAGTTGACTGGACTGCTTTAAAGCAAGACGGAAAGACAGACAAATGGACTAAAACAGCGAAACTGAGGACATGTCTTAACCCAGCTACATCCACAGGCGTAACACTCCACCACGGATGTCAACTAACAGAGAAGGGACCAGCTCACCTAACAACACTGGGCCCCGCTGGGAAAAGCATGGCTGAACTGACTGACACACAACAAGTCTGAGAGCTGCTAGGGGCGAGAGCAAAACTAAGCCCAACAGGTCTGCAAATACCCCGAGAAAGGGAACATGGTTTCCCTTATTGCATGAGCAGCAATAAGGACAGATCACACATCTCACTCGTCTCCAAAGAACCTCAGTTCTACTGCTCCGCAGAGAACTGACTGATATCTGAAAAGCTGCTGTATGGCACACAAAGCACAAGTTACAAGTATATTTGCACTTGCTGAACACTTCAGCATAACATATATAGGCGCTGTGCAGGTGGTTGCAAAGATGCATGCAGCGCCTGTACAAGTGCTAGCTGGCTGTGCATGTGGCAACTGCATGGGCTGTGCACCACTTTCCTCCCATCTGCTTGATGCCCCTGTTCTACGCTTAATGTCCCTGTAATACAACCTGAGGATATGGGCTTGAGCTTGAGCTTGCCCTCTGCACATTCCCGTTTGCCTCCCAATAGCCCAAGCATGTCCATTCCTTATTCCTCTGCCTTACCTCTCTGCTTCTAAATTAGAAAATTACATTATATCATTTGTATAAGAATCATTATAAAAGCGGCCATCAATTTCTGACGGGCACTAAGGGCGCTGCTTGTCGATTCGACCTAGGCATTTTTTCGTAGCTGTAGTCGTAGCCACTGCTACGCTACGGCTACAACTCTACGATTTTGTGTCCGTAGCACCATAGCGTGCAACCCTGGTTGCAAGCAAAGCAGAAAACTGGCAAAGCGCGCGCGCGTGCGTGCGTGCGTGTGTGCGTGCGTGCGTGCGTGCGTGCGTGCGTGCGTGTGCGTGTGCGTGTGTGCGTGTGCGTGTGTGCGTGCGTGCGTGCGTGCGTGCGTGTGCGTGTGCGTGTGTGCGTGTGCGTGTGTGCGTGTGCGTGCGTGCGTGCGTGCGTGTGTGCGTGCGCGCGTGTGTGCGTGCGTGCGTGCGTGCGTGCGTGTGTGCGCGCGTGTGTGTGTGTGTGTGTGTGTGTGTGTGTGTGTGTGTGTGTGTGTGTGCGTGTGTGTGTGTGTGCGTGCGTGCGTGTGCGTGTGCGTGTGCGTGTGCGTGTGCGTGTGCGTGTGCGTGTGCGTGTGCGTGTGCGTGTGCGTGTGCGTGTGCGTGTGCGTGTGCGTGTGCGTGTGCGTGTGCGTGTGCGTGTGCGTGTGCGTGTGCGTGTGCGTGTGCGTGTGTGTGTGTGTGTGTGTGTGTGTGTGTGTGTGTGTGTGTGTGTGTGTGTGTGTGTGTGTGTGTGTGAAGTAGCATTTGCTTGATACGGTCGTCACCCTACCAGAGAGCCCCTCACCGCGCGGGGATCAGGGGGGGTTGGCGGGGACCTCGGCGGGTACAGCGAAGCTCCCGCGCGGGGGGTGCATCCCCTAGGGATGCCGAACAGGACTTTCCCAGGCTTTCTATAGCCCCAACTCAGTTTTACGGTTAAATTGATGCCACATGAATTGGCTAGATTGTGTAAACACGGATTGTTCACTCTGTAGAGCGACTGTCCGAGCGGACACTTTCAGTTCAAGTTTTATGGTTAGTTGGCCCTGCTTCCGTCCGCCACCTACATAAATGTATTCTTATTGAATTGAAGAGGGAAATGGCACCTAAGAGACAGTTGCAGGCGCCCCCTCGGGCAGACCTGGAGAAGAAATGGTGGTGCCTGTGCAGAAAATGTGTAGACAGGCATTCCAGGTTCCCGCATGAGCCCAGGCTCCTTGAGAGTCTGCAAACAATAGATAGGCATTGCAACAAGCATGGCACAGACCATGTGCAGCGCTATTGGGACCCGCGCAGTGCATTGGCATGGATCCTGTGGACAGCCGAGTCAACCGTGCCAGGGCCGTTGTGGTGGAGCACGGGCTGTCCCTCAGCCCGCCCGGCTTGGCTTCGATGGGCACGTATCACACGAGGAACCCGAACGACGTCATGGAGGATTTGAAGCGTGAGTTAAACGGTGCGACAGCTACTAGGGTGTTTGACTTCATCGTGGCAGCAGGTGAAGATGCTGCAGGTGATCCGCGGTGCAGCTGGGTCCCAGGGGGGAAGCGTTGGAGCAGGGAGCTCGTGTGGAGACAGTGCACAGAGGGTAGTACAGCCAGCAGGGATGAAGCTGAATGGGCTGCATATTCTGGTGCACAATTCTGCCCCCTACATCCACATCAGGGGGGACTGGCTCAGGCAGGCTATGCAAAAGCGCTGGGGTTGGGATTGGGCATATATTCAGGGCGAGCAGCGCAAGGAGGAGAGCAAGGACAAGTTCTGTAAGCTAAAGCAGGGGGGGATTGTGGTTCAAAGGGATTCACATAATATGGGCTGCAGCACATGAAGAAGCTGGCATGGTACCTGAAGACAGACAGCAATTGGGCAGAGATAGTCATCCAGTTCCCTAACCTGAAAGGCTTGCAGCCAGACGCACCCCCAGCAGCTGTGGGACGCAAGAAGGTTGTGAACAAGGGAGAGGCAGAAGCAGCAAATGATTTGGCACGGAGGCAATGAAACAAGTGCGAGGAATGCTTAGTGTGTTGCTCAATGCTCCATTTTCAGGAGACATGATCCCTGTACAGTGCAGGATGCAGCATGCCAACTGTCAAGATCTAACATAGCCATGCAACTTACTTGTCAGCATCATGCATGAACGTGGAAATGGGTGTGCACGCACTCACACGCGCGCACACACACACACACACATACACACACATGCCTTGAACATGTGCAGATTTCCCATCAATACTGGGACTCCCCGAGACAAGCGGGCAACAGCAGACCAGCGACACACAACGAGCTTCTGCAGGCACGCTAAGCTGCCCTTGTAGGCAGGTACAGCTATGTAACCTTATCCTATCCTATCCTATCCTTCTGCAGGCAATGACTTGAGTGCGTGTGGGTGTGGAAATTAGCCATTACATGTGTGAGAGGTGAATACGCAAATTTGCATGCTATGAAAACAAAACACCTCACAATAGAAGTCTCGTGTCATCTTGCTTTGCAGCACATCCTCTACCTCAAGTAGTGCAACACGTCTTAAAGACTTCATAAGCCTGACTGATGTTCAAGGATGAGCCAAGTTTGTGTTTGCATGCCTGAAAGGCAGAGACTAAATTTCTGTTAGATTGGACTATTTTGGCTCTAGCTTGGCTGCCCTCGTAGGCAGATACAGCAATTTTACCCTTTCCTTTCCATGCAGCACATAATGCAGATGTTGCTACACGCTTCAATGAATGTTAACAATTGCACAGCACAGTGTGCGGTTTCTGGCATGCACCTCCCGTCCGCAGACAACAGCTCTGGCAGCAATGCTCCTGCCGCGCCTGTGCATACAACGCCTGAGCACCAAGGTATGTGTGGATGTGTTGTTTTCTGGGGTGGGGTGTGATATCAATAATTTTTTCCTTTTTTTGCTGCAGCCTGGCCTGCATTTTTTTTGCATTTCAAGAAAAGTCTCGTGTCATCTTGCCTTACAGCACATAATGCAGGTGCTGCTGCACGCTTTTGTGAATGCTAACAGTTGCACACTGTACAAGACAAAGAGCACATTATCCTGGATTGCCCATCTCAGGATTTAACAAACCTGCGTGCTCAGTTCCAGCATCAGTTTAGCTCTGCACCCCCAAGCAGTGCATCACGCCTTAGAGACTTCATGAACCAGGATGATGTCCTAGGATTAGCCAAGTTCGTGTCTGCTTGCCTGAAATGCTGTGACTGAGCTTTTAGCTCATTGTTTTTTAGATTGGACTGGTTTGGTTGCAGGCACGTTTCGCTTCAGCTACGCTGCCCCCGCAGGCAGGTACAGCTATGTAACCCTTCCCTTCCCTAACAGTTGCACTGCACGGTGTGCGGTTTTTGGCATGCACCTCCTATCTGCAGGCAACAACTCTGGAAGCAATGGTCCAGCCGAGCCAGTGCATACAACGCCTGAGCACCAAGGTGTGTGTGTGTGTATGTGTGTGTGTGTGTGTGTGTGTGTGTGTGTGTGTCGCGTTTGCAGCATGCAACCGCATGCAAGCTGCTGTTAACCTAGCTGAATGCTGACATTTGTGACACATGGTGTGCAATTCCTGGCTTGCACTCCTGTCTGCAGGGGGCAACTCTGCAGGCAATGGTGCTGCTGCGCCTGGACAGCAGATTGCCACCCACCAACGTGTGTGTGTGTGTGTGTGTGTGTGTGTGTGTGTGTGTGTGTGTGTGTGTGTGCGTGCGCGTGCGTTTGCAGCATGCAGCCGCATGCAAGCTGCTGTTAACCTAGCTGAATGCTGACATTTGAGACACATGGTGCGCAATTCCTGGCTTGCACTCCTGTCCGCAGGTGGCAACTCTACAGGCAATGATGTTGTAGCGCCTGGACAGCAGATGGTCACCCACCAAGGTGTGTTTGTGTGTGCGTGCGCGCGTTTGTTTCATGCAGAGTTGCGTTTGTTGCATGTGTGAGCGCGTGTTTGCAGCATGCATCTGCATCCTCGCTTGTAGTTGGCCTTATTTTTTTGGCTTTTTTTGAAAATCTTCGATCAACTTGCATCTTGGCAGGCAGGTAGTGCAAGCTGTCTGTGCTAACAGGTCCACTGACTGTTAATTTGTCCCTCCATTCAGCTACTCCAATTGTAAGGAAAATTGTTTGGGTAAGTCCTTCCAAAGCTGGAATAGAACAGCATGTTCATTATTTTGCACTTCTGGTCTCACCCTCCTCTGTGCAGGCAACTGCGCAGAGGACACCAACACCTTTGCAGCATCAGGACCAGCTATTCTCCCCATCCGAGGTCAGTGGGTGTTGGTCTGGGTGTACTCGCACGCGCGCAAATGCATGCATGTGCTGATGTGCTCATGTGTGTGGTGTGTTTCACATGCATGCATTGTGCGCATCCATGCGCGCACACACACACGCACACGCACACACACACACACACACACACACACACACTAACATACTAACATGCATGCATGTGCACATATCATCTTTGTACATGCGCGCACACACACGCGCGCGCACGCGCACGCGCGCACACACACACACACACACTAACATACTAACATGCATGCATGTGCACATATCATCTTTGTACATGTGCGCACACACACACACACACAGTGCTTTCCCCCTCATGGTGCATGCAGGCAAGCGTACAAGGCAGCTTACCGAGAAGGCAGGTCAGAACCAGGCTGCAGCTGTCCAGAAGAAAGCCAAAAAGACTGTGCATCAAGTGGTAGAAGAGCAACCTTCTGCTCAGGAGCACCTCAGAAAGGAGAACAATCCCGTTTATACAGCTAGAGGGTGTCCGTGAGGGATGGGCGTCTTGTACTGACATCCAGCTAGAAGTTTATTTGGACATGATGGATGTGACATTTTATGGATGTTGGAATTGATTTTAATTGTCAAACTTACGACGATTGATGTGTGGGATTTGTTCATAATCAACTTGATCTTCTTTTTAACGAGTAATGAGCAACTTTGAAGGGCAGCAAGCATAGAACACAGCCTCATACAGCGTGGGTACAGCCTCACGCATGAACAGCCGCGCGGGGGCAACCGGAACCGCCGCGCGGGGCCTGCCATACTCACCGCGCGGGGGGTTGAGGATACCCCCCGCCAAAATTTGCCCTCCGTCAGACCGCGCGGGGGGTGGAGGTGTAACGATACAGACCTTGAAGAAATTTCCAGATCATAACTAACTGTCAACTGCCACCAGACTATAATCCAGACTAGACTCAGGGCAAGACCAGATATTGTGCTGGCCTTGGGGCTCACGGACCCCACTTGCCCATACGATTATTTACAATTTCCCTTGATCCGCTGTCTGTTAGAGGAGGGTTCCGCGCGGACCCCCGCGCGGGTACATTCTCATACGTTTGCACGGAACCCCCCGCGCGGCCAGAAACAGGCTCTGCAGGCTACCCGCGCGGTGAGGGGTTCTCTGGTAGGGTCACAGGCAAAATTTCACAGGAAAGTTCGCAGGATCAGCTAAGACCTTTTGTGGCCAGCAAACCAGTATACTCTCCTCTTTTGTTGATAAAAAGGGTTATGACATGATTGGTAGCAGTCTGCAAAACAACAATCTGTGGTTGGCCCTTTGAGACAAGTTGTAAAAGAGGAACATCTTAATGTTTACATGCATCAAACAATAATGTGAGGGACAAGTGTGCAACCCTGTCTTGGAAATTGCATAATTTAAGATAAGAACAAAAGTTATTGTTTGATTTTGGGGGTCAACATGGCGTCGGGCTTGGGGGTAGGCAAAGCGTCACGAACCAGGAATTGAAGTGGAAAGTCATGCGCCGAAAACAAAAAAAATTTAAAATGCACCTGTTATGTACTTTCTTGTTTGCCTTGGTATGCGCGCTGGGCGAGAGCTATGGGCCCTTCTACTACGAGAATGACCTCAACGAGCAACGTGAGAACGTATATTGTGGCCTGGTTCAGCCTGGGGTGCTTGCTCTCACGCGCTCTCTCTCTCCCTCTCTCTCTTCCTGCTCGCAGACAAAGCAATCATGAATTTCCTTGCCGAAGCATTCCCTTACACCGGGGGAGGCGTGAACCGTGAGCCTGGACTGCAGGTGGATAAGATCAATCTGGGCACTCGGAGGTCGCAATGGCGGTTTGAGGTGGCCAATGAGTGCCGCGATGCTGTTGACGTTCCGGAGCCTTACTGTTCAGTGGATTGTGGCACTGTTGATTATTGTGGTGCTGAAACAGGTAAGCTTAAGTGAAGATTGCGATTAACCTATAGCAGGGCCTCACATGAGAGTACAGCTCTGCAGCGCTAGGAGTGCACAGCTGTTGCAGGCAAAAACACAGTTTATAGCACCCGGCATTGAGCTTCTCTCACACCAAATTTCCATTCCAGGTAAATTAGGAACAGGTGGCCTTGGTCACTGCTGTGAATTAGCTCTTGCTGACCAATCGTGGCGCTGGCGTCTTGAAGATGATGGCATTTACCATTCAATACCGGGGTAAACGAAAGCTTTAATCTTGCATGGCTAACGTCTATTATTGATCCTTCCTGTCTGTAAACTACTTGTTCCTCTACTTTTCTGCAGTTCGCGGAGAAAGGGTTATGGAAGAGACCTGGATTCCTTAAAGGGCAGCAATCATGAACTTACTTATTGCAATTCTAAAAAACTTTTTGATGAATTCTTCAGTGGTACCCAGGAATCATCATTTGTAACTAGAGACATGTTCTTGTGCAAAAAAGAGACTGTGCCAATATATTATGCAAACCATTCAACGATTGATACATGGAAACAAGAAGGGAAGCAGATTTACCTGAAAGCCATTGAGACAAAAAACATGGTTTGGAAATTGTGAGTCAATGCACTCTGCCGCAGTTTGGTGCATCTCTGCCGTTTTGTCCCCCGCAACACTGAGACGTCATTAACTTTTTGAACCCTCTTGCTCTGCCTGCAGGCAGCTGGACATGAAATCCTACCAACAGCATTTTTCTAACACTTACAAGACTCCAGACTCCCCTGCCTCTATGTCCATGATTGATCAAATGCTATGCCTTCCTCTGGAAGAAATGTATGTCCGTTTGCTTAGTTCAGCACTTCGCTTTGCATACTTTACTTACCCTCTGTTTTTCCTATCATTGCAGTATTACCGAGGATGTTGTGTGGAGGGATATTTTTCAAGTTCCTTATGAGTTGCCCAAGTGTGGATTTGATACCAGCGGGACATGCAGCAATGGACCAAATTATTACTCAACTGATGTGTGCGATTTCAATCCAAATCGCTGCATTGCTGGTTCCCCAGAAATCACTCCTACTGATTATTGCAACAACTATTTCAATTGTGAAAGCAGCATCAAGGCACATGCATACACTATAAAAAAAAGCATCACTTCAAATCCTGACCTCAACTGGAAAAGTAGTTTTAACCCTGCACTCGCCTCTCGCTCAAATTTCCAAAGGTGAGGTCACTTCTGTTTCAGCTTTGGGCTCATGAATTTTGCTTTGATAAGACACACGTTTCCAATACTCCTTCTGTAATCGGCAGGTTCTGCCGCTTTTCCCCTCCGATGGAATTCAATGCTGCTCAGTGGGGCGGCCAAGAGAATTCAGATTTATCTGAATTTCCTGGCCGTAAATTTATGCCTGACACGCTCAGAAAGATCAGGTGCGAAGCGAGTGGCAGCACCTGCATTCATTTGCTGACTGTTTTACAATGTTGTTCGCTGTGAGGCCAATCACTGTATCACCCTATGCAGCATTACTCGTGGGCGAGATGGAGAGCTTATTCAACCATACACTGGAAAGCCAGCTATTTCTGGACCACTGCCCTCTGAGTGGAGTCTCTTTTCTCAGCTAGAATACCTGTGAGTGGCCAACATTCTGCTCAATTATACTTGCTTACAGATGCATGGCATGGCGTCACAGCAATTTCTTGCAATCAAACATTGTCCTCTTCATCGTTCACCCTGTGTTGCCCACGTCTCAGGAACTTGTCAGATGCCATGGGGCAAGGAGGCTTAGTGGGCGGCATCCCTATGTCATGGTATATGGGAGATCAGAAGCTCAAAAAGCTCAAAGTAATGTGGGTGCTGATGTGGAAATCCTGTTTTGAATTTCAAGGCGCACAATTGTTTGTTCCATATTGGATAGCATATGAACGACCTCACCTACTATGATTGAACTTTGCACAAATATGTTGTCACAGTGATGTGAGGGGACATCCTAACTTCTGCCGGGATTGGCATCGCCACAACCTCTGGCGAGAATGGATTGTTAATCACACAGCTGAGCATAATTATGTTCGAGAAAAACTGCTGTTTGATTATTTTGGAGATAAATTGTTCCGCTGGACAGATGATAATGGAAACAGTGAGTTCAGAGACAATTCCGCTTGAGCATGAGATCTGCTAGAGCATGAGGTCCTAAGAGAAAGGAAAGCGTCATTATTTTTCGTGCCCACATGTTCCGCTGGTCACAGGTGGACAAACTGAGGTCTTGTCAGATGGTAAATGCTGCTATGGCTATGATACTGCATTAGTGGCCAACACCAGTACAGCTGACCAATATGGTTTGCACAACCTGTGTGACATGCCACCACCTCCGCCACCACAGCCAACCTCTCCGCTGTCTCCCCCCTCTCCTATCCCTCCTCCGCCAACTCCATCGCTCCCTCCTCCTTCTCCTCGTAAGTAGTGTAACAGTAAGTTCTGAGGCTCAACAGGAGGTTTAGAAAATAGAAATTGCACCTTACTATTGTGAGGGATGGAAAAGAAAACAATAGGACTTCAATTCTGATGAATCAGGTACTACTCGCGTTCGAGTATCTCAATCTGCTTGTGTTGATGCTGTAATAACATTCTTTATAAAAATGTACTCACAGCAGTAAATTCCTAGTTTCTTCTCTGCCCTGTCAATGATGCGCAGCAAGTCCCCCTCCGCCATCACCTCCACCTTCACCGCTCCCGCCACCTCCACCACGTACGTGCTATCCTTAAGGTTTAGGCTGAAGCTCAAACATGAGCTTTTATGATAACTGAGAAGAAGCTGCAGGATTCAAACTTGTTTCCCAGTTAATTAGGATTTGTAATCCTTTATTCTTTATTCTTGCACTCTTTGTTCGAAAGCACCGTAGCTGGACTATGCTGTGAAAGTTGATATTTGGCTACACATGCACTGCTCAAGCTTGAGAATCTCAATTTGCTTGTGTTGATGCTGAAATGTGTCTCCTTTTCCTTTATTGATATAGGGAAAACTTCCTCTGCCTATGTTGTTTTTCTTTTCTCTTCTTTTTTTTTTCTTTTCTTGAAGCTGTATTAGCTTTCTTTATAAAATTGCACACACAACAATCATGTCACTGTCTCTTCTCTGCCCTGTCAATGATGCGCAGCAAGTCCCCCTCCGCCATCACCTCCACCTTCACCGCTCCCGCCACCTCCACCACGTACGTGCTATCCTTAAGGTTTAGGCTGAAGCTCAAACATGAGCTTTTATGATAACTGTGAAGAAGCTGCAGGATTCAAACTTGTTTCCCAGTTAATTAGGATTTGTAATCCTTTATTCTTTATTCTTGCACTCTTTGTTCGAAAGCACCGTAGCTGGACTATGCTGCGAAAGTTGATATTTGGCTACACATGCACTGCTCACGCTTGAGAATCTCAATTTACTTGTGTTGATGCTGTAATGTGTCTCCTTTTCCTTTTCCTATATTGATGTAGGGAGAAGTTCCTCTGCCTACATAATTATTCTTTTCTCGCATTTTCTTTTCTTGATGCTGTAATAGCTTTCTTTATAAAAATGCACTCACAACAATCATGTCACTGTCTCTTCTCTGCCCTGTCAATGATGCGCAGCAAGTCCCCCTCCGCCATCACCTCCACCTTCACCGCTCCCGCCACCTCCACCACGTACGTGCTATACTTAAGGTTTAGGCTGAAGCTCAAACATGAGCTTTCATGATAGCTTTGAAGAAGCTGCAGGATTCAAACTTGTTTCCCAGTTAATTAGGATTTGTAATCCTTTATTCTTTATTCTTGCACTCTTTGTTTGAAAGCACAGTAGCTGGACTATGCTGTGAAAGTTGATATTTGGCTACACATGCACTGCTCACGCTTGAGAATCTCAATTTGCTTGTGTTGATGCTGACATGTTTCTCCTTTTCCTTTATTGATGTAGGGAAAACTTCCTCTGCCTACCTAATTTTTCTTTTCTCTTCTTTTCTTTTCTTGATGCTGTAATAGCTTTCTTTATAAAAATGCACTCACAACAATCATGTCACTGTCTCTTCTCTGCCCTGTCAATGATGCGCAGCAAGTCCCCCTCCGCCATCACCTCCACCTTCACCGCTCCCGCCACCTCCACCACGTACGTGCTATCCTTAAGGTTTAGGCTGAAGCTCAAACATGAGCTTTTATGATAACTGTGAAGAAGCTGCAGGATTCAAACTTCTTTGCCAATTAATTAGGGTTTGTAATCCTTTATTCTTTATTCTTGCACTCTTTGTTTGAAAGCACCGTAGCTGGACTATGCTGTGAAAGTTGATATTTGGCTACACATGCACTGCTCACGCTTGAGAATCTCAATTTACTTGTGTTGATGCTGTAATGTGTCTCCTTTTCCTTTTCCTTTATTGATGTAGGGAGAAGTTCCTCTGCCTACATAATTATTCTTTTCTCGTATTTTCTTTTCTTGATGCTGTAATAGCTTTCTTTATAAAAATGCACTCACAACAATCATGTCACCGTCCCTTCTCTGCCCTGTCAATGATGCGCAGCAAGTCCCCCTCCGCCATCACCTCCACCTTCACCGCTCCCGCCACCTCCACCACGTACGTGCTATACTTAAGGTTTAGGCTGAAGCTCAAACATGAGCTTTCATGATAGCTTAGAAAAAGCTGTAATTCAAACTTGTTTCCCAGTTAACTAGGATTTGTAATCTTTTATTCTTTATTCTTGCACTCTTTGTTTGAAAGCACCGTAGCTGGACTATGCTGTGAAAGTTGATATTTGGCTACACATGCACTGCTCACGCTTGAGAATCTCAATTTGCTTGTGTTGATGCTGACATGTTTCTCCTTTTCCTTTATTGATGTAGGGAGAAGTTCCTCTGCCTACCTAATTTTTCTTTTCTCTTCTTTTCATTTCTTGATGCTGTAATAGCTTTCTTTATAAAAATGCACTCACAACAATCATGTCACTGTCTCTGCTCTGCCCTGTCAATGATGTGCAGCAAGTCCCCCTCCGCCATCACCTCCACCTTCACCGCTCCCGCCACCTCCACCACGTACGTGCTATCCTTAAGGTTTAGGCTGAAGCTCAAACATGAGCTTTCATGATAGCTTTGCAGAAGCTGCGATTCAAACTTGTTTCCCAGTTAATTAGGATTTGTAATCCTTCAAACTTGTTTCCCAGTTAATTAGGATTTGTAATCCTTTATTCTTTATTCTTGCAGTCTTTGTTTGAAAGCACCGTAGCTTGACTATGCTGTGAAAGTTGATATTTGGCTACACATGCACTGCTCACGCTTGAGAATCTCAATTTACTTGTGTTGATGCTGTAATGTGTCTCCTTTTCCTTATCCTTTATTGATGTAGGGAGAAGTTCCTCTGCCTACATAAATTTTCTTTTCTCGTATTTTCTTTTCTTGATGCTATAATAGCTTTATTTATAAAAATGCACTCACAACAATCATGTCACCGTCTTTTCTCTGCCCTGTCAATGATGCGCAGCAAGTCCCCCTCCGCCATCACCTCCACCTTCACCGCTCCCGCCACCTCCACCACGTACGTGCTATCCTTAAGGTTTAGGCTGAAGCTCAAACATGAGCTTTCATGATAGCTTTGAAGAAGCTGCAGGATTCAAACTTGTTTCCCAGTTAATTAGGATTTGTAATCCTTTATTCTTTATTCTTGCAGTCTTTGTTTGAAAGCACCGTAGCTTGACTATGCTGTGAAAGTTGATATTTGGCTACACATGCACTGCTCACGCTTGAGAATCTCAATTTGCTTGTGTTAATGCTGTAATGTGTTTCCTTTTCCTTTTCCTTTATTGATGTAGGGAGAACATTCTCTGCCTACATAATTATTCTTTTCTCTTCTTTTCATTTCTTGATGCTGTAATAGCTTTCTTTATAGAAATGCACTCACAACAATCATGTCACTGTCTCTTCTCTGCCCTGTCAATGATGCACAGCAAGTCCCCCTCCACCATCACCTCCACCTTCACCGCTCCCGCCACCTCCACCACGTACGTGCTATCCTTAAGGTTTAGGCTGAAGCTCAAACATGAGCTTTCATGATAGCTGTGAAGAAGCTGCAGGATTCAAACTTGTTTTCCAGTTAATTAGGATTTGTAATCCTTTATTCTTTATTCTTGCACTCAATGTTTGAAAGCACCATAGTGGACTATGCTGTGAAAGTTGATATTTGGCTACACATGCACTGCTCACGCTTGAGAATCTCAATTTGCTTGTGTTGATGCTGACATGTTTCTCCTTTTCCTTTATTGATATAGAGAAAACTTCCTCTGTCTATGAAGTTTTTCTTTTCTCTTATTTTTTTTTTCTTTTCTTGAAGCTGTATTAGCTTTCTTTATAAAACTGCACACACAACAATCATGCCACTGTCTCTTCTCTGCCCTGTCAATGATGCGCAGCAAGTCCCCCTCTGCCATCATCTCCACCTTCACCGCTCCCGCCACCTCCACCACGTACGTGCTATCCTTAAGGTTTAGGCTGAAGCTCAAAAATGAGCTTTCATGATAGCTTTGCAGAAGCTGCGATTCAAACTTGTTTCCCAGTTAATTAGGATTTGTAATCCTTCAAACTTGTTTCCCAGTTAATTAGGATTTGTAATCCTTTATTCTTTATTCTTGCAGTCTTTGTTTGAAAGCACCGTAGCTTGACTATGCTGTGAAAGTTGATATTTGGCTACACATGCACTGCTCACGCTTGAGAATCTCAATTTACTTGTGTTGATGCTGTAATGTGTCTCCTTTTCCTTATCCTTTATTGATGTAGGGAGAAGTTCCTCTGCCTACATAAATTTTCTTTTCTCGTATTTTCTTTTCTTGATGCTATAATAGCTTTATTTATAAAAATGCACTCACAACAATCATGTCACCGTCTTTTCTCTGCCCTGTCAATGATGCGCAGCAAGTCCCCCTCCGCCATCACCTCCACCTTCACCGCTCCCGCCACCTCCACCACGTACGTGCTATCCTTAAGGTTTAGGCTGAAGCTCAAACATGAGCTTTTATGATAACTGTGAAGAAGCTGCAGGATTCAAACTTTTTTCCCAGTTAATTAGGATTTGTAATCCTTTATTCTTTATTCTTGCACTCTTTGTTCGAAAGCACCGTAGCTGGACTATGCTGTGAAAGTTGATATTTAGCTACACATGCACTGCTCACGCTTGAGAATCTCAATTTGCTTGTGTTGATGCTGACATGTTTCTCCTTTTCCTTTATTGATGTAGGGAGAAGTTCCTCTGCCTATGTAGTTTTTTTCTTTTCTCTTCTTTTCTTTTCTTGATGCTGTAATAGCTTTCTTTATAAAAATGCACTCACAACAATCATGTCACTGTCTCTGCTCTGCCCTTTCAATGATGCGCAGCAAGTCCCCATCCGCCATCACCTCCACCTTCACCGCTCCCACCACCTCCACCACGTACGTGCTATCCTTAAGGTTTAGGCTGAAGCTCAAACATGAGCTTTCATGATAGCTGTGAAGAAGCTGTAGGATTCAAACTTGTTTCCCAGTTAACTAGGATTTGTAATCTTTTATTCTTTATTCTTGCACTCTTTGTTTGAAAGCACCGTAGCTGGACTATGCTGTGAAAGTTGATATTTGGCTACACATGCACTGCTCACGCTTGAGAATCTCAATTTGCTTGTGTTGATGCTGACATGTTTCTCCTTTTCCTTTATTGATGTAGGGAGAAGTTCCTCTGCCTACCTAATTTTTCTTTTCTCTTCTTTTCATTTCTTGATGCTGTAATAGCTTTCTTTATAAAAATGCACTCACAACAATCATGTCACTGTCTCTGCTCTGCCCTGTCAATGATGTGCAGCAAGTCCCCCTCCGCCATCACCTCCACCTTCACCGCTCCCGCCACCTCCACCACGTACGTGCTATCCTTAAGGTTTAGGCTGAAGCTCAAACATGAGCTTTCATGATAGCTTTGCAGAAGCTGCGATTCAAACTTGTTTCCCAGTTAATTAGGATTTGTAATCCTTCAAACTTGTTTCCCAGTTAATTAGGATTTGTAATCCTTTATTCTTTATTCTTGCAGTCTTTGTTTGAAAGCACCGTAGCTTGACTATGCTGTGAAAGTTGATATTTGGCTACACATGCACTGCTCACGCTTGAGAATCTCAATTTACTTGTGTTGATGCTGTAATGTGTCTCCTTTTCCTTATCCTTTATTGATGTAGGGAGAAGTTCCTCTGCCTACATAAATTTTCTTTTCTCGTATTTTCTTTTCTTGATGCTATAATAGCTTTATTTATAAAAATGCACTCACAACAATCATGTCACCGTCTTTTCTCTGCCCTGTCAATGATGCGCAGCAAGTCCCCCTCCGCCATCACCTCCACCTTCACCGCTCCCGCCACCTCCACCACGTACGTGCTATCCTTAAGGTTTAGGCTGAAGCTCAAACATGAGCTTTTATGATAACTGTGAAGAAGCTGCAGGATTCAAACTTTTTTCCCAGTTAATTAGGATTTGTAATCCTTTATTCTTTATTCTTGCACTCTTTGTTCGAAAGCACCGTAGCTGGACTATGCTGTGAAAGTTGATATTTGGCTACACATGCACTGCTCACGCTTGAGAATCTCAATTTGCTTGTGTTGATGCTGACATGTTTCTCCTTTTCCTTTATTGATGTAGGGAGAAGTTCCTCTGCCTATGTAGTTTTTTTCTTTTCTCTTCTTTTCTTTTCTTGATGCTGTAATAGCTTTCTTTATAAAAATGCACTCACAACAATCATGTCACTGTCTCTGCTCTGCCCTTTCAATGATGCGCAGCAAGTCCCCATCCGCCATCACCTCCACCTTCACCGCTCCCACCACCTCCACCACGTACGTGCTATACTTAAGGTTTAGGCTGAAGCTCAAACATGAGCTTTCATGATAGCTGTGAAGAAGCTGTAGGATTCAAACTTGTTTTCCAGTTAATTAGGATTTGTAATCCTTTATTCTTTATTCTTGCACTCAATGTTTGAAAGCACCATAGTGGACTATGCTGTGAAAGTTGATATTTGGCTACACATGCACTGCTCACGCTTGAGAATCTCAATTTGCTTGTGTTGATGCTGACATGTTTCTCCTTTTCCTTTATTGATATAGAGAAAACTTCCTCTGCCTATGAAGTTTTTCTTTTCTCTTATTTTTTTTTCTTTTCTTGAAGCTGTATTAGCTTTCTTTATAAAACTGCACACACAACAATCATGCCACTGTCTCTTCTCTGCCCTGTCAATGATGCGCAGCAAGTCCCCCTCTGCCATCATCTCCACCTTCACCGCTCCCGCCACCTCCACCACGTACGTGCTATCCTTAAGGTTTAGGCTGAAGCTCAAAAATGAGCTTTCATGATAGCTTTGAAGAAGCTGCAGGATTCAATCTTGTTTCCCAGTTAATTAGGATTTGTAATCCTTTATTCTTTATTCTTGCACTCTTTGTTCGAAAGCACTGTAGCTGGAATATGCTGTGAAAGTTGATATTTGGCTACACATGCACTGCTCACGCTTGAGAATCTCAATTTACTTGTGTTTATGCTGTAATGTGTCTCCTTTTCCTTTTCCTTTATTGATGTAGGGAGAAGTTCCTCTGCCTACCTAATTTTTCTTTTCTCTTCTTTTCTTTTCTTGATGCTGTAATAGCTTTCTTTATAAAAATGCACTCACAACAATCATGTCACTGTCTCTTCTCTGCCCTGTCAATGATGCGCAGCAAGTCCCCCTCCGCCATCACCTCCACCTTCACCGCTCTCGCCACCTCCACCACGTACGTGCTATCCTTAAGGTTTAGGCTGAAGCTCAAACATGAGCTTTCATGATAGCTTTGAAGAAGCTGCAGGATTCAATCTTGTTTCCCAGTTAATTAGGATTTGTAATCCTTTATTCTTTATTCTTGCACTCTTTGTTTAAAAGCACTGTAGCTGGACTATGCTGTGAAAGTTGATATTTGGCTACACATGCACTGCTCACGCTTGAGAATCTCAATTTGCTTGTGTTGATGCTGTAATGTGTCTCCTTTTCCTTTTCCTTTATTGATGTAGGGAGAATTTCCTCTGCCTACATAATTATTCTTTTCTCGTATTTTCTTTTCTTGATGCTGTAATAGCTTTCTTTATAAAAACGCACTCACAACAATCATGTCACTGTCCCTTCTCTGCCCTGTCAATGATGCGCAGCAAGTCCCCCTCCGCCATCACCTCCACCTTCACCGCTCCCGCCACCTCCACCACGTACGTGCTATCCTTAAGGTTTAGGGAGAAGCTCAAACATGAGCTTTCATGATAGCTTTGAAGAAGCTGCAGGATTCAATCTTGTTTCCCAGTTAATTAGGATTTGTAATCCTTTATTCTTTATTCTTGCACGCTTTGTTCGAAAGCACCGTAGCTGGACTATGCTGTGAAAGTTGATATTTGGCTACACATGCGCTGCTCACGCTTGAGAATCTCAATTTGCTTGTGTTGATGCTGTAATGTGTCTCCTTTACCTTTTCCTTTATTGATGTAGGGAGAAGTTCCTCTGCCTACATAATTATTCTTTTCTCGTATTTTCTTTTCTTGATGCTGTAATAGCTTTCTTTATAAAAATGCACTCACAACAATCATGTCACTGTCTCTTCTCTGCCCTGTCAATGATGCGCAGCAAGTCCCCATCCGCCATCACCTCCACCTTCACCGCTCCCGCCACCTCCACCACGTACGTGCTATCCTTAAGGTTTAGGGAGAAGCTCAAACATGAGCTTTCATGATAGCTTTGAAGAAGCTGCAGGATTCAATCTTGTTTCCCAGTTAATAAGGATTTGTAATCCTTTATTCTTTATTCTTGCACTCTTTGTTCGAAAGCACCGTAGCTGGACTATGCTGTGAAAGTTGATATTTGGCTACACATGCACTGCTCACGCTTGAGAATCTCAATTTGCTTGTGTTGATGCTGTAATGTGTCTCCTTTTCCTTTTCCTTTATTGATGTAGGGAGAAGTTCCTCTGCCTACATAATTATTCTTTTCTCGTATTTTCTTTTCTTGATGCTGTAATAGCTTTCTTTATAAAAATGCACTCACAACAATCATGTCACTGTCTCTTCTCTGCCCTGTCAATGATGCGCAGCAAGTCCCCCTCCGCCATCACCTCCACCTTCACCGCTCCCGCCACCTCCACCACGTACGTGCTATCCTTAAGGTTTAGGCTGAAGCTCAAACATGAGCTTTCATGATAGCTTTGAAAAAGCTGCAGGATTCAAACTTGTTTCCCAGTTAATTAGGATTTGTAATCCTTTATCCTTTATTCTTGCACTCTTTGTTTGAAAGCACTGTAGCTGGACTATGCTGTGAAAGTTGATATTTGGCTACACATGCACTGCTCATGCTTGAGAATCTCAATTTGCTTGTGTTGATGCTGTAATGTGTCTCCTTTTCCTTTTCCTTTATTGATGTAGGGAGAAGTTCCTCTGCCTACATAATTATTCTTTTCTCGTATTTTCTTTTCTTGATGCTGTAATAGCTTTCTTTATAAAAATGCACTCACAACAATCATGTCACTGTCTCTTCTCTGCCCTGTCAATGATGCGCAGCAAGTCCCCCTCCGCCATCACCTCCACCTTCACCGCTCCCGCCACCTCCACCACGTACGTGCTATCCTTAAGGTTTAGGCTGAAGCTCAAACATGAGCTTTCATGATAGCTTTGAAAAAGCTGCAGGATTCAAACTTGTTTCCCAGTTAATTAGGATTTGTAATCCTTTATCCTTTATTCTTGCACTCTTTGTTTGAAAGCACTGTAGCTGGACTATGCTGTGAAAGTTGATATTTGGCTACACATGCACTGCTCACGCTTGAGAATCTCAATTTGCTTGTGTTGATGCTGTAATGTGTCTCCTTTTCCTTTTCCTTTATTGATGTAGGGAGAAGTTCCTCTGCCTACATAATTATTCTTTTCTCGTATTTTCTTTTCTTGATGCTGTAATAGCTTTCTTTATAAAAACGCACTCACAACAATCATGTCACTGTCTCTTCTCTGCCCTGTCAATGATGCGCAGCAAGTCCCCCTCCGCCATCACCTCCACCTTCACCGCTCCCGCCACCTCCACCACGTACGTGCTATCCTTAAGGTTTAGGCTGAAGCTCAAACATGAGCTTTCATGATAGCTTTGAAGAAGCTGCAGGATTCAATCTTGTTTCCCAGTTAATTAGGATTTGTAATCCTTTATCCTTTATTCTTGCACTCTTTGTTTGAAAGCACTGTAGCTGGACTATGCTGTGAAAGTTGATATTTGGCTACACATGCACTGCTCATGCTTGAGAATCTCAATTTGCTTGTGTTGATGCTGTAATGTGTCTCCTTTTCCTTTTCCTTTATTGATGTAGGGAGAAGTTCCTCTGCCTACATAATTATTCTTTTCTCGTATTTTCTTTTCTTGATGCTGTAATAGCTTTCTTTATAAAAACGCACTCACAACAATCATGTCACTGTCCCTTCTCTGCCCTGTCAATGATGCGCAGCAAGTCCCCCTCCGCCATCACCTCCACCTTCACCGCTCCCGCCACCTCCACCACGTACGTGCTATCCTTAAGGTTTAGGGAGAAGCTCAAACATGAGCTTTCATGATAGCTTTGAAGAAGCTGCAGGATTCAATCTTGTTTCCCAGTTAATTAGGATTTGTAATCCTTTATTCTTTATTCTTGCACTCTTTGTTCGAAAGCACCGTAGCTGGACTATGCTGTGAAAGTTGATATTTGGCTACACATGCACTGCTCACGCTTGAGAATCTCAATTTGCTTGTGTTGATGCTGTAATGTGTCTCCTTTTCCTTTTCCTTTATTGATGTAGGGAGAAGTTCCTCTGCCTACATAATTATTCTTTTCTCGTATTTTCTTTTCTTGATGCTGTAATAGCTTTCTTTATAAAAATGCACTCACAACAATCATGTCACTGTCTCTTCTCTGCCCTGTCAATGATGCGCAGCAAGTCCCCCTCCGCCATCACCTCCACCTTCACCGCTCCCGCCACCTCCACCACGTACGTGCTATCCTTAAGGTTTAGGCTGAAGCTCAAACATGAGCTTTCATGATAGCTTTGAAGAAGCTGCAGGATTCAAACTTGTTTCCCAGTTAATTAGGATTTGTAATCCTTTATCCTTTATTCTTGCACTCTTTGTTTGAAAGCACTGTAGCTGGACTATGCTGTGAAAGTTGATATTTGGCTACACATGCACTGCTCATGCTTGAGATTCTCAATTTGCTTGTGTTGATGCTGTAATGTGTCTCCTTTTCCTTTTCCTTTATTGATGTAGGGAGAAGTTCCTCTGCCTACATAATTATTCTTTTCTCGTATTTTCTTTTCTTGATGCTGTAATAGCTTTCTTTATAAAAACGCACTCACAACAATCATGTCACTGTCCCTTCTCTGCCCTGTCAATGATGCGCAGCAAGTCCCCCTCCGCCATCACCTCCACCTTCATCGCTCCCGCCACCTCCACCACGTACGTGCTATCCTTAAGGTTTAGGGAGAAGCTCAAACATGAGCTTTCATGATAGCTTTGAAGAAGCTGCAGGATTCAATCTTGTTTCCCAGTTAATTAGGATTTGTAATCCTTTATTCTTTATTCTTGCACTCTTTGTTCGAAAGCACCGTAGCTGGACTATGCTGTGAAAGTTGATATTTGGCTACACATGCACTGCTCACGCTTGAGAATCTCAATTTGCTTGTGTTGATGCTGTAATGTGTCTCCTTTTCCTTTTCCTTTATTGATGTAGGGAGACGTTCCTCTGCCTACATAATTATTCTTTTCTCGTATTTTCTTTTCTTGATGCTGTAATAGCTTTCTTTATAAAAATGCACTCACAACAATCATGTCACCGTCCCTTCTCTACCCTGTCAATGATGCGCAGCAAGTCCCTCTCCGCCATCACCTCCACCTTCACCGCTCCCGCCACCTCCACCACGTACGTGCTATCCTTAAGGTTTAGGGAGAAGCTCAAACATGAGCTTTCATGATAGCTTTGAAGAAGCTGCAGGATTCAATCTTGTTTCCCAGTTAATTAGGATTTGTAATCCTTTTTCTTTATTCTTGCACTCTTTGTTCGAAAGCACCGTAGCTGGACTATGCTGTGAAAGTTGATATTTGGCTACACATGCACTGCTCACGCTTGAGAATCTCAATTTGCTTGTGTTGATGCTGTAATGTGTCTCCTTTTCCTTTTCCTTTATTGATGTAGGGAGAAGTTCCTCTGCCTACATAATTATTCTTTTCTCGTATTTTCTTTTCTTGATGCTGTAATAGCTTTCTTTATAAAAACGCACTCACAACAATCATGTCACTGTCCCTTCTCTGCCCTGTCAATGATGCGCAGCAAGTCCCCCTCCGCCATCACCTCCACCTTCACCGCTCCCGCCACCTCCACCACGTACGTGCTATCCTTAAGGTTTAGGGAGAAGCTCAAACATGAGCTTTCATGATAGCTTTGAAGAAGCTGCAGGATTCAATCTTGTTTCCCAGTTAATTAGGATTTGTAATCCTTTATTCTTTATTCTTGCACTCTTTGTTCGAAAGCACCGTAGCTGGACTATGCTGTGAAAGTTGATATTTGGCTACACATGCACTGCTCAAGCTTGAGAATCTCAATTTGCTTGTGTTGATGCTGAAATGTGTCTCCTTTTCCTTTATTGATATAGGGAAAACTTCCTCTGCCTATGTTGTTTTTCTTTTCTCTTCTTTTTTTTTTCTTTTCTTGAAGCTGTATTAGCTTTCTTTATAAAATTGCACACACAACAATCATGTCACTGTCTCTTCTCTGCCCTGTCAATGATGCGCAGCAAGTCCCCCTCCGCCATCACCTCCACCTTCACCGCTCCCGCCACCTCCACCACGTACGTGCTATCCTTAAGATTTAGGCTGAAGCTGAAAACATGAGGTTTCACTATAGCTATAAAAAAGCTGCAGGACTCCAATTTTTGTTTAACATTTAATTAGGAATTGTTGTTCTTTCTTTGTTGCTGTTGCTATCTTTGTCTTCAAGCAACTTAGCCAGATTCAGTTATTTAAGTTGAGTCAAGGCCACACATGCATTGTTCACGCTTAAGAATCTCAATTTGCTTGTGTTGATGCTGTAATAGGTTTCTTTATAAGAATACACTCACAACAGTGAAGTCGCTGTTTCTTCTCTGCCCTGTCAATGATGTGCAGCAAGTTCCTCTCCGCCATCACCTCCACCTTCACTGCTCCCGCCACCTCCACCACGTACGTGCTATCCTTAAGGTTTTGGCTGAAGCTCAAAACATGAGGTTCACAATAGCTGTGAAAAAGCTGCTGGATTAAATCTATCTTACCCATTTTATAAGAATTTGTAGTTTTTTTTTGTTGCTGCTGTCCACGTTTGAAAGCACCTTAGCTGGATCAATTTGTGAAAGTTGGATTATGGCTAAACATGCAATGCTCACGCTTGAGAATCTCAATTAACTTGTGTTGATGCTGTAATGTTTCTCCTTTTCCTTTTCCTTTATTGATGTAGGGAGAAGTTCCTCTGCCTACATAATTATTCTTTTCTCGTATTTTCTTTTCTTGATGCTGTAATAGCTTTCTTTATAAAAATGCACTCACAACAATCATGTCACTGTCCCTTCTCTGCCCTGTCAATGATGTGCAGCAAGTCCCCCTCCGCCATCACCTCCACCTTCACCGCTCCCGCCACCTCCACCACGTACGTGCTATCCTTAAGGTTTAGGCTGAAGCTCAAACATGAGCTTTCATGATAGCTTTGAAAAAGCTGCAGGATTCAAACTTGTTTCCCAGTTAATTAGGATTTGTAATCCTTTATCCTTTATTCTTGCACTCTTTGTTTGAAAGCACTGTAGCTGGACTATGCTGTGAAAGTTGATATTTGGCTACACATGCACTGCTCATGCTTGAGAATCTCAATTTGCTTGTGTTGATGCTGTAATGTGTCTCCTTTTCCTTTTCCTTTATTGATGTAGGGAGAAGTTCCTCTGCCTACATAATTATTCTTTTCTCGTATTTTCTTTTCTTGATGCTGTAATAGCTTTCTTTATAAAAACGCACTCACAACAATCATGTCACTGTCCCTTCTCTGCCCTGTCAATGATGCGCAGCAAGTCCCCCTCCGCCATCACCTCCACCTTCACCGCTCCCGCCACCTCCACCACGTACGTGCTATCCTTAAGGTTTAGGGAGAAGCTCAAACATGAGCTTTCATGATAGCTTTGAAGAAGCTGCAGGATTCAATCTTGTTTCCCAGTTAATTAGGATTTGTAATCCTTTATTCTTTATTCTTGCACTCTTTGTTCGAAAGCACCGTAGCTGGACTATGCTGTGAAAGTTGATATTTGGCTACACATGCACTGCTCAAGCTTGAGAATCTCAATTTGCTTGTGTTGATGCTGAAATGTGTCTCCTTTTCCTTTATTGATATAGGGAAAACTTCCTCTGCCTATGTTGTTTTTCTTTTCTCTTCTTTTTTTTTCTTTTCTTGAAGCTGTATTAGCTTTCTTTATAAAATTGCACACACAACAATCATGTCACTGTCTCTTCTCTGCCCTGTCAATGATGCGCAGCAAGTCCCCCTCCGCCATCACCTCCACCTTCACCGCTCCCGCCACCTCCACCACGTACGTGCTATCCTTAAGATTTAGGCTGAAGCTGAAAACATGAGGTTTCACTATAGCTATAAAAAAAGCTGCAGGACTCCAATTTTTGTTTAACATTTAATTAGGAATTGTTGTTCTTTCTTTGTTGCTGTTGCTATCTTTGTCTTCAAGCAACTTAGCCAGATTCAGTTATTTAAGTTGAGTCAAGGCCACACATGCATTGTTCACGCTTAAGAATCTCAATTTGCTTGTGTTGATGCTGTAATAGGTTTCTTTATAAGAATACACACAACAGTGAAGTCGCTGTTTCTTCTCTGCCCTGTCAATGATGTGCAGCAAGTTCCTCTCCGCCATCACCTCCACCTTCACTGCTCCCGCCACCTCCACCACGTACGTGCTATCCTTAAGGTTTTGGCTGAAGCTCAAAACATGAGGTTCACAATAGCTGTGAAAAAGCTGCTGGATTAAATCTATCTTACCCATTTTATAAGAATTTGTAGTTTTTTTTTGTTGCTGCTGTCCACGTTTGAAAGCACCTTAGCTGGATCAATTTGTGAAAGTTGGATTATGGCTAAACATGCAATGCTCACGCTTGAGAATCTCAATTAACTTGTGTTGATGCTGTAATGTTTCTCCTTTTCCTTTTCCTTTATTGATGTAGGGAGAAGTTCCTCTGCCTACATAATTATTCTTTTCTCTTCTTTTCTTTTCTTGATGCTGTAATAGCTTTCTTTATAAAAATGCACTCACAACAATCATGTCACTGTCCCTTCTCTGCCCTGTCAATGATGTGCAGCAAGTCCCCCTCCGCCATCACCTCCACCTTCACCGCTCCCGCCACCTCCACCACGTACGTGCTATCCTTAAGGTTTAGGCTGAAGCTCAAACATGAGCTTTCATGATAGCTTTGAAAAAGCTGCAGGATTCAAACTTGTTTCCCAGTTAATTAGGATTTGTAATCCTTTATCCTTTATTCTTGCACTCTTTGTTTGAAAGCACTGTAGCTGGACTATGCTGTGAAAGTTGATATTTGGCTACACATGCACTGCTCATGCTTGAGAATCTCAATTTGCTTGTGTTGATGCTGTAATGTGTCTCCTTTTCCTTTTCCTTTATTGATGTAGGGAGAAGTTCCTCTGCCTACATAATTATTCTTTTCTCGTATTTTCTTTTCTTGATGCTGTAATAGCTTTCTTTATAAAAACGCACTCACAACAATCATGTCACTGTCCCTTCTCTGCCCTGTCAATGATGCGCAGCAAGTCCCCCTCCGCCATCACCTCCACCTTCACCGCTCCCGCCACCTCCACCACGTACGTGCTATCCTTAAGGTTTAGGGAGAAGCTCAAACATGAGCTTTCATGATAGCTTTGAAGAAGCTGCAGGATTCAATCTTGTTTCCCAGTTAATTAGGATTTGTAATCCTTTATTCTTTATTCTTGCACTCTTTGTTGGAAAGCACCGTAGCTGGACTATGCTGTGAAAGTTGATATTTGGCTACACATGCACTGCTCACGCTTGAGAATCTCAATTTGCTTGTGTTGATGCTGTAATGTGTCTCCTTTTCCTTTTCCTTTATTGATGTAGGGAGAAGTTCCTCTGCCTACATAATTATTCTTTTCTCGTATTTTCTTTTCTTGATGCTGTAATAGCTTTCTTTATAAAAATGCACTCACAACAATCATGTCACCGTCCCTTCTCTGCCCTGTCAATGATGTGCAGCAAGTCCTCCTCCGCCATCACCTCCACCTTCACCGCTCCCGCCACCTCCACCACGTACGTGCTATCCTTAAGGTTTGGGGAGAAGCTCAAACATGAGCTTTCATGATAGCTTTGAAGAAGCTGCAGGATTCAATCTTGTTTCCCAGTTAATTAGGATTTGTAATCCTTTATTCTTTATTCTTGCACTCTTTGTTCGAAAGCACCGTAGCTGGACTATGCTGTGAAAGTTGATATTTGGCTACACATGCACTGCTCACGCTTGAGAATCTCAATTTGCTTGTGTTGATGCTGTAATGTGTCTCCTTTTCCTTTTCCTTTATTGATGTAGGGAGAAGTTCCTCTGCCTACATAATTATTCTTTTCTCGTATTTTCTTTTCTTGATGCTGTAATAGCTTTCTTTATAAAAATGCACTCACAACAATCATGTCACCGTCCCTTCTCTGCCCTGTCAATGATGTGCAGCAAGTCCTCCTCCGCCATCACCTCCACCTTCACCGCTCCCGCCACCTCCACCACGTACGTGCTATCCTTAAGGTTTGGGGAGAAGCTCAAACATGAGCTTTCATGATAGCTTTGAAGAAGCTGCAGGATTCAATCTTGTTTCCCAGTTAATTAGGATTTGTAATCCTTTATTCTTTATTCTTGCACTCTTTGTTCGAAAGCACCGTAGCTGGACTATGCTGTGAAAGTTGATATTTGGCTACACATGCACTGCTCACGCTTGAGAATCTCAATTTGCTTGTGTTGATGCTGTAATGTGTCTCCTTTTCCTTTTCCTTTATTGATGTAGGGAGAAGTTCCTCTGCCTACATAATTATTCTTTTCTCGTATTTTCTTTTCTTGATGCTGTAATAGCTTTCTTTATAAAAATGCACTCACAACAATCATGTCACCGTCCCTTCTCTGCCCTGTCAATGATGTGCAGCAAGTCCTCCTCCGCCATCACCTCCACCTTCACCGCTCCCGCCACCTCCACCACGTACGTGCTATCCTTAAGGTTTAGGGAGAAGCTCAAACATGAGCTTTCATGATAGCTTTGAAGAAGCTGCAGGATTCAATCTTGTTTCCCAGTTAATTAGGATTTGTAATTCTTTATTCTTTATTCTTGCACTCTTTGTTCGAAAGCACCGTAGCTGGACTATGCTGTGAAAGTTGATATTTGGCTACACATGCACTGCTCACGCTTGAGAATCTCAATTTGCTTGTGTTGATGCTGTAATGTGTCTCCTTTTCCTTTTCCTTTATTGATGTAGGGAGAAGTTCCTCTGCCTACATAATAATTCTTTTCTCGTATTTCCTTTTCTTGATGCTGTAATAGCTTTCTTCATAAAAATGCACTCACAACAATCATGTCACCGTCCCTTCTCTGCCCTGTCAATGATGCGCAGCAAGTCCCCCTCCGCCATCACCTCCACCTTCACCGCTCCTGCCACCTCCACCACGTACGTGCTATCCTTAAGGTTTAGGCTGAAGCTCAAACATGAGCTTTCATGATAGCTTTGAAGAAGCTGCAGGATTCAATCTTGTTTCCCAGTTAATTAGGATTTGTAATCCTTTATTCTTTATTCTTGCACTCTTTGTTCGAAAGCACCGTAGCTGGACTATGCTGTGAAAGTTGATATTTGGCTACACATGCACTGCTCACGCTTGAGAATCTCAATTTGCTTGTGTTGATGCTGTAATGTGTCTCCTTTTCCTTTTCCTTTATTGATGTAGGGTGAAGTTCCTCTGCCTATGTAGTTTTTTTCTTTTCTCTTCTTTTCTTTTCTTGATGCTGTAATAGTTTTCTTTATAAAAATGCACTCACAACAATCATGTCACTGTCTCTTCTCTGCCCTGTCAATGATGCGCAGCAAGTCCCCCTCCGCCATCACCTCCACCTTCACCGCTCTCGCCACCTCCACCACGTACGTGCTATCCTTAAGGTTTAGGCTGAAGCTCAAACATTAGCTTTCATGATAGCTTTGAAGAAGCTGCAGAATTCAATCTTGTTTCCCAGTTAATTAGGATTTGTAATCCTTTATTCTTTATTCTTGCACTCTTTGTTCGAAAGCACTGTAGCTGGACTATGCTGTGAAAGTTGATATTTGGCTACACATGCACTGCTCACGCTTGAGAATCTCAATTTACTTGTGTTGATGCTGTAATGTGTCTCCTTTTCCTTTTCCTTTATTGATGTAGGGAGAAGTTCCTCTGCCTACATAATTATTCTTTTCTCGTATTTTCTTTTCTTGATGCTGTAATAGCTTTCTTTATAAAAATGCACTCACAACAATCATGTCACCGTCCCTTCTCTGCCCTGTCAATGATGTGCAGCAAGTCCTCCTCCGCCATCACCTCCAACTTCACCGCTCCCGCCACCTCCACCACGTACGTGCTATCCTTAAGGTTTAGGGAGAAGCTCAAACATGAGCTTTCATGATAGCTTTGAAGAAGCTGCAGGATTCAATCTTGTTTCCCAGTTAATTAGGATTTGTAATCCTTTATTCTTTATTCTTGCACTCTTAATTCGAAAGCACCGTAGCTGGACTATGCTGTGAAAGTTGATATTTGGCTACACATGCACTGCTCACGCTTGAGAATCTCAATTTGCTTGTGTTGATGCTGTAATGTGTCTCCTTTTCCTTTTCCTTTATTGATGTAGGGAGAAGTTCCTCTGCCTACATAATTATTCTTTTCTCGTATTTTCTTTTCTTGATGCTGTAATAGCTTTCTTTATAAAAATGCACTCATAACAATCATGTCACTGTCTCTTCTCTGCCCTGTCAATGATGCACAGCAAGTCCCCCTCCACCATCACCTCCACCTTCACCGCTCCCGCCACCTCCACCACGTACGTGCTATTCTTAAGGCTTAGTCTGAAGCTCAAACATTAGCTTTTATGATAACTGTGAAGAAGCTGCAGGATTCAAACTTGTTTCCCAGTTAATTAGGATTTGTAATCCTTTATTCTTTATTCTTGCACTCTTTGTTTGAAAGCACCGTAGCTGGACTATGCTGTGAAAGTTGATGTTGGGCTACACATGCACTGCTCACGCTTGAGAATCTCAATTTGCTTGTGTTGATGCTGTAATGTGTCTCCTTTTCCTTTTCCTTTATTGATGTAGGGTGAAGTTCCTCTGCCTATGTAGTTTTTTTCTTTTCTCTTCTTTTCTTTTCTTGATGCTGTAATGGCTTTCTTTATAAAAATGCACTCACAACAATCATGTCACTGTCTCTTCTTTGCCCTGTCAATGATGCGCAGCAAGTCCCCCTCCGCCATCACCTCCACCTTCACCGCTCTCGCCACCTCCACCACGTACGTGCTATCCTTAAGGTTTAGGCTGAAGCTCAAACATGAGCTTTCATGATAGCTTTGAAGAAGCTGCAGGATTCATTCTTGTTTCCCAGTTAATTAGGATTTGTAATCCTTTATTCTTTATTCTTGCACTCTTTGTTCGAAAGCACTGTAGCTGGACTATGCTGTGAAAGTTGATATTTGGCTACACATGCACTGCTCACGCTTGAGAATCTCAATTTACTTGTGTTGATGCTGTAATGTGTCTCCTTTTCCTTTTCCTTTATTGATGTAGGGAGAAGTTCCTCTGCCTACATAATTATTCTTTTCTCGTATTTTCTTTTCTTGATGCTGTAATAGCTTTCTTTATAAAAATGCACTCACAACAATCATGTCACCGTCCCTTCTCTGCCCTGTCAATGATGCGCAGCAAGTCCCTCTCTGCCATCACCTCCACCTTCACCGCTCCCGCCACCTCCACCACGTACGTGCTATCCTTAAGGTTTAGGCTGAAGCTCAAACATGAGCTTTCATGATAGCTTTGAAGAAGCTGCAGGATTCAATCTTGTTTCCCAGTTAATTAGGATTTGTAATCCTTTATTCTTTATTCTTGCACTCTTTGTTCGAAAGCACTGTAGCTGGACTATGCTGTGAAAGTTGATATTTGGCTACACATGCACTGCTCACGCTTGGGAATCTCAATTTACTTGTGTTGGTGCTGTAATGTGTCTCCTTTTCCTTTTCCTTTATTGATGTAGGGAGAAGTTCCTCTGCCTACATAATTATTCTTTTCTCGTATTTTCTTTTCTTGATGCTGTAATAGCTTTCTTTATAAAAATGCACTCATAACAATCATGTCACTGTCTCTTCTCTGCCCTGTCAATGATGCACAGCAAGTCCCCCTCCACCATCACCTCCACCTTCACCGCTCTCGCCACCTCCACCACGTACGTGCTATCCTTAAGGTTTAGTCTGAAGCTCAAACATTAGCTTTTATGATAACTGTGAAGAAGCTGCAGGATTCAAACTTGTTTCCCAGTTAATTAGGATTTGTAATCCTTTATTCTTTATTCTTGCACTCTTTGTTTGAAAGCACCGTAGCTGGACTATGCTGTGAAAGTTGATGTTGGGCTACACATGCACTGCTCACGCTTGAGAATCTCAATTTGCTTGTGTTGATGCTGACATGTTTCTCCTTTTCCTTTATTGATGTAGGGTGAAGTTCCTCTGCCTATGTAGTTTTTTTCTTTTCTCTTCTTTTCTTTTCTTGATGCTGTAATGGCTTTCTTTATAAAAATGCACTCACAACAATCATGTCACTGTCTCTTCTCTGCCCTGTCAATGATGCGCAGCAAGTCCCCCTCCGCCATCACCTCCACCTTCACCGCTCTCGCCACCTCCACCACGTACGTGCTATCCTTAAGGTTTAGGGAGAAGCTCAAACATGAGCTTTCATGATAGCTTTGAAGAAGCTGCAGGATTCAATCTTGTTTCCCAGTTAATTAGGATTTGTAATCCTTTATTCTTTATTCTTGCACTCTTTGTTCGAAAGCACTGTAGCTGGACTATGCTGTGAAAGTTGATATTTGGCTACACATGCACTGCTCACGCTTGAGAATCTCATTTTACTTGTGTTGATGCTGTAATGTGTCTCCTTTTCCTTTTCCTTTATTGATGTAGGGAGAAGTTCCTCTGCCTACATAATTATTCTTTTCTCGTATTTTCTTTTCTTGATGCTGTAATAGCTTTCTTTATAAAAATGCACTCACAACAATCATGTCACCGTCCCTTCTCTGCCCTGTCAATGATGCGCAGCAAGTCCCTCTCTGCCATCACCTCCACCTTCACCGCTCCCGCCACCTCCACCACGTACGTGCTATCCTTAAGGTTTAGGCTGAAGCTCAAACATGAGCTTTCATGATAGCTTTGAAGAAGCTGCAGGATTCAATCTTGTTTCCCAGTTAATTAGGATTTGTAATCCTTTATTCTTTATTCTTGCACTCTTTGTTCGAAAGCACTGTAGCTGGACTATGCTGTGAAAGTTGATATTTGGCTACACATGCACTGCTCACGCTTGAGAATCTCAATTTACTTGTGTTGATGCTGTAATGTGTCTCCTTTTCCTTTTCCTTTATTGATGTAGGGAGAAGTTCCTCTGCCTACATAATTATTCTTTTCTCGTATTTTCTTTTCTTGATGCTGTAATAGCTTTCTTTATAAAAATGCACTCATAACAATCATGTCACTGTCTCTTCTCTGCCCTGTCAATGATGCACAGCAAGTCCCCCTCCACCATCACCTCCACCTTCACCGCTCCCGCCACCTCCACCACGTACGTGCTATCCTTAAGGTTTAGTCTGAAGCTCAAACATTAGCTTTTATGATAACTGTGAAGAAGCTGCAGGATTCAAACTTGTTTCCCAGTTAATTAGGATTTGTAATCCTTTATTCTTTATTCTTGCACTCTTTGTTTGAAAGCACCGTAGCTGGACTATGCTGTGAAAGTTGATGTTGGGCTACACATGCACTGCTCACGCTTGAGAATCTCAATTTGCTTGTGTTGATGCTGACATGTTTCTCCTTTTCCTTTATTGATGTAGGGTGAAGTTCCTCTGCCTATGTAGTTTTTTTCTTTTCTCTTCTTTTCTTTTCTTGATGCTGTAATAGCTTTCTTTATAAAAATGCACTCACAACAATCATGTCACTGTCTCTTCTCTGCCCTGTCAATGATGCGCAGCAAGTCCCCCTCCGCCATCACCTCCACCTTCACCGCTCTCGCCACCTCCACCACGTACGTGCTATCCTTAAGGTTTAGGCTGAAGCTCAAACATGAGCTTTCATGATAGCTTTGAAGAAGCTGCAGGATTCAATCTTGTTTCCCAGTTAATTAGGATTTGTAATCCTTTATTCTTTATTCTTGCACTCTTTGTTCGAAAGCACTGTAGCTGGACTATGCTGTGAAAGTTGATATTTGGCTACACATGCACTGCTCACGCTTGAGAATCTCAATTTACTTGTGTTGATGCTGTAATGTGTCTCCTTTTCCTTTTCCTTTATTGATGTAGGGAGAAGTTCCTCTGCCTACATAATTATTCTTTTCTCGTATTTTCTTTTCTTGATGCTGTAATAGCTTTCTTTATAAAAATGCACTCACAACAATCATGTCACCGTCCCTTCTCTGCCCTGTCAATGATGCGCAGCAAGTCCCTCTCTGCCATCACCTCCACCTTCACCGCTCCCGCCACCTCCACCACGTACGTGCTATCCTTAAGGTTTAGGGAGAAGCTCAAACACGAGCTTTCATGATAGCTTTGAAGAAGCTGCAGGATTCAATCTTGTTTCCCAGTTAATTAGGGTTTGTAATCCTTTATTCTTTATTCTTGCACTCTTTGTTTGAAAGCACCGTAGCTGGACTATGCTGTGAAAGTTGATATTTGGCTACACATGCACCGCTCACGCTTGAGAATCTCAATTTGCTTGTGTTGATGCTGTAATGTGTCTCCTTTTCCTTTTCCTTTATTGATGTAGGGAGAAGTTCCTCTGCCTACATAATTATTCTTTTCTCGTATTTTCTTTTCTTGATGCTGTAATAGCTTTCTTTATAAAAACGCACTCACAACAATCATGTCACCGTCCCTTCTCTGCCCTGTCAATGATGCGCAGCAAGTCCCCCTCCGCCATCACCTCCACCTTCACCGCTCCCGCCACCTCCACCACGTACGTGCTATCCTTAAGGTTTAGGGAGAAGCTCAAACATGAGCTTATATGATAGCTTTGAAGAAGCTGCAGGATTCAATCTTGTTTCCCAGTTAATTAGGATTTGTAATCCTTTATTCTTTATTCTTGCACTCTTTGTTCGAAAGCACCGTAGCTGGACTATGCTGTGAAAGTTGATATTTGGCTACACATGCACTGCTCACGCTTGAGAATCTCAATTTGCTTGTGTTGATGCTGTAATGTGTCTCCTTTTCCTTTTCCTTTATTGATGTAGGGAGAAGTTCCTCTGCCTACATAATTATTCTTTTCTCGTATTTTCTTTTCTTGATGCTGTAATAGCTTTCTTTATAAAAATGCACTCATAACAATCATGTCACTGTCTCTTCTCTGCCCTGTCAATGATGCACAGCAAGTCCCCCTCCACCATCACCTCCACCTTCACCGCTCCCGCCACCTCCACCACGTACGTGCTATCCTTAAGGTTTAGTCTGAAGCTCAAACATTAGCTTTTATGATAACTGTGAAGAAGCTGCAGGATTCAAACTTGTTTCCCAGTTAATTAGGATTTGTAATCCTTTATTCTTTATTCTTGCACTCTTTGTTTGAAAGCACCGTAGCTGGACTATGCTGTGAAAGTTGATGTTGGGCTACACATGCACTGCTCACGCTTGAGAATCTCAATTTGCTTGTGTTGATGCTGACATGTTTCTCCTTTTCCTTTATTGATGTAGGGTGAAGTTCCTCTGCCTATGTAGTTTTTTCTTTTCTCTTCTTTTCTTTTCTTGATGCTGTAATAGCTTTCTTTATAAAAATGCACTCACAACAATCATGTCACTGTCTCTTCTCTGCCCTGTCAATGATGCGCAGCAAGTCCCCCTCCGCCATCACCTCCACCTTCACCGCTCTCGCCACCTCCACCACGTACGTGCTATCCTTAAGGTTTAGGCTGAAGCTCAAACATGAGCTTTCATGATAGCTTTGAAGAAGCTGCAGGATTCAATCTTGTTTCCCAGTTAATTAGGATTTGTAATCCTTTATTCTTTATTCTTGCACTCTTTGTTCGAAAGCACTGTAGCTGGACTATGCTGTGAAAGTTGATATTTGGCTACACATGCACCGCTCACGCTTGAGAATCTCAATTTGCTTGTGTTGATGCTGTAATGTGTCTCCTTTTCCTTTTCCTTTATTGATGTAGGGAGAAGTTCCTCTGCCTACATAATTTTTCTTTTCTCTTCTTTTCTTTTCTTGATGCTGTAATAGCTTTCTTCATAAAAATGCACTCACAACAATCATGTCGCCGTCCCTTCTCTGCCCTGTCAATGATGCGCAGCAAGTCCCCCTCCGCCATCACCTCCACCTTCACCGCTCCTGCCACCTCCACCACGTACGTGCTATCCTTAAGGTTTAGGCTGAAGCTCAAACATGAGCTTTCATGATAGCTTTGAAGAAGCTGCAGGATTCAAACTTGTTTCCCAGTTAATTAGGATTTGTAATCCTTTATTCTTTATTCTTGCAGTCTTTGTTTGAAAGCACCATAGCTGGACTATGCTGTGAAAGTTGATATTTGGCTACACATGCACTGCTCAAGCTTGAGAATCTCAATTTGCTTGTGTTGATGCTGAAATGTGTCTCCTTTTCCTTTATTGATATAGGGAAAACTTCCTCTGCCTATGTAGTTTTTCTTTTCTCTTCTTTTTTTTTCTTGAAGCTGTATTAGCTTTCTTTACAAAACTGCACACACAACAATCATGTCACTGTCTCTTCTCTGCCCTGTCAATGATGCGCAGCAAGTCCCCCTACGCCATCACCTCCACCTTCACCGCTACCGCCACCTCCACCACGTACGTGCTATCCTTAAGATTTAGGCTGAAGCTGAAAACATGAGGTTTCACTATTGCTATAAAAAAGCTGCAGGACTCCAATTTTTTTTAACATTTTGTAGGGAATTGTTCTTCTTTCTTTGTTGCTGTTGCTATCTTTGTTTTTAAGCAACCTAGCCAGATTCAGTTATTTAAGTTGAGTCAAGGCCACACATGCATTGTTCACGCTTAAAAATCTCAATTTGCTTGTGTTGATGCTGTAATAGCTTTCTTTATAAGAATACACTCACATCAGTGAAGTCGCTGTTTCTTCTCTGCCCTGTCAATGATGTGCAGCAAGTTCCTCTCCGCCATCACCTCCACCTTCACTGCTCCCGCCACCTCCACCACGTACGTGCTATCCTTAAGGTTTTGGCTGAAGCTCAAAACATGAGGTTCACAATAGCTGTGAAAAAGCTGCTGGATTAAATCTATCTTACCCATTTTATTAGGATTTGTAGTTTTTTTTTGTCGCTGCTGTCCATGTTTGAAAGCACCTTAGCTGGATCAAATTGTGAAAGTTGTATTATGGCTAAACATGCACCGCTCACGCTTGAGAATCTCAATTTGCTTGTGTTGATGCTGTAATATGTTTCTTTATAAGAATGCACTCACAACAGTGAAGTTACCGTTTCTTCTCTGCCCTGTCAATGATGTGCAGCAAGTCCCCCTCTGCCATCACTTCCACTTTCACCGCTCCTGCCACCTCCACCACGTAAGTGCTATCCTAAAGGTTTTGGCTGAAACTGAAAACATGAGGATTACAATAGCTGTGAAAAAGCTGCAAAATTAAATATTTCTCACCCATTTTATTAGAATTTGTAGTTTTTTCTTTTTTGTTGATGCTGTCCATGTTTGTAAGCACCGTAGCTGGATCAAATTGTAAGAGTTGGATTATGGCTACACATGCATTGCTCACGCTTGAGAATCTCAATTTGCTTGTGTTGATGCTGTAATAGCTTTCTTTATAAGATAGCACTCACAACAGTGAAGTCACCGTTTCTTCTCTGCCCTGTCAATGATGTGCAGCAAGTTCCTCTCTGCCATCACCTCCACTTTCACCGCTCCTGCCACCTCCACCACGTACGTGCTATCCTTAAGGTTTTGGCTGAAGTTCAAAACATGAGGTTCACAATAGCTGTGAAAAAGCTGCATGTTTCTTTATGAGAATGTACTCACAACAGTGAAGTCACCGTTTTTCCTCTGCCCTGTCAATGATGTGCAGCAAGTTCCCCTCCGCCATCACCTCCACTTTCACCACTCCTGCCACCTCCACCACGTAAGTGCTATCCTTAAGGTTTTGGCTGAAGCTCAAAACATGAGGTTCACAATTGCTGTGAAAAAATTGCAGGATTAATTCTTTCTGTCCCGTTTAATTAGAATTTGTAATTCTTCCTTTCTTGTTGCTGTTGTCTTTGTTTGAAAGCACCGTTGCTGGATCAAAGAGTTGGACTATGGCTATACATGCACCGCTCACACTTGAGAATCTCAATTTGCTTGTGTTGATGCTGTAATAGCTTTCTTTATAAGAATGCACTCACAACAGTGAAGTCACCGTTTCTTCTCTGCCCTGTCAATGATGTGCAGCAAGTCCCCCTCCGCCATCACCTCCACTTTCACCGCTCCTGTCAGCTCCACCACGTACGTGCTATCCTTAAGGTTTTGGCTGAAGCTCAAAACATGAGGTTCACAATAGCTGTGAAAAAGCTGCAGGATTTAAACTTGTTTACCCATTTAATTAGAATTTGTAATTCTTCCTTTTTTGTTGCTGTTTTCTTTGTTTGAAAGCATCGTTGCTGGATCAAATTGTAAGAGTTGGACTATGGCTACACATGCATTGCTCACGCTTGAGAATCTCAATTTGCTTGTGTTGATGCTGTAATAGCTTTCTTTATAAGAATGCACTCACAACAGTGAAGTCACCGTTTCTTCTCTGCCCTGTCAATGATGTGCAGCAAGTCCCCCTCCGCCATCACCTCCACCTTCACCGCTCCCGCCACCTCCACCACGTACGTGCTATCCTTAAGGTTTTGGCTGAAGCTCAAAACATGAGGTCTCACAAGAGCTGTGAAAAAGCTGCAGGATTCAAACATTTTTACTCGTTTAATTATGATTTATAATTATTTCTTTGTTCTTCTTGCTCTCTTTGTTTGAATGCAACACAGGATGACCAATTGTTTTAAAGTTGGGTTATGGCTACACATGCACCGCTCACGCTTGAGAATCTCAATTTGCTTGTGTTGATGCTGTAATATGTCTCTTTATAAGAATGCACTCACAACAGTGAAGTCACCGTTTCTTCTCTGCCCTGTCAATGATGTGCAGCAATTCCCCCTCTGCCATCACCTCCACTTTCACCGCTCCTGCCACCTCCACCACGTAAGTGCTATCCTTAAGGTTTTGGCTGAAGTTCAAAACATGAGGTTCACAATATTTGTGAAAAAGCTGCAGGATTAACTCTTTCTTACCCGTTTAATTAGAATTTGTAATTCTTACTTTTTTGTTGCTGCTGTCCATGTTTGAAAGCACCGTAGCTGGATCAAATTGTAAGAGTTGGATTATGGCTACACATGCATTGCTCACGCTTGAGAATCTCAATTTGCTTGTGTTGATGCTGTAATAGCTTTCTTTATGAGAATGTACTCACAACAGTGAAGTCACCGTTTTTCCTCTGCTCTGTCAATGATGTGCAGCAAGTCCCCCTCTGCCATCACCTCCACTTTCACCACTCCTGCCACCTCCACCACGTAAGTGCTATCCTTAAGGTTTTGGCTGAAGCTCAAAACATAAGGTTCACAATAGCTTTGAAAAAGCTGCAGGATGATATATTTCTTACCCGTTTAATTAGAATTTGTAATTCTTCCTTTCTTGTTTCTCTTGTCTTTGTTTGAAAGCACCGTTGCTGGATCAAGTTGTAATAGTTGGACTATGGCTACACATGCATTGCTCACGCATGAGAATCTCAATTTGCTTGTGTTGATACTGTAATAGCTTTCTTTATAAGAATGCACTCACAACAGTGAAGTCACCGTTTCTTCTCTGCCCTGTCAATGATGTGCAGCAAGTCCCCCTCCGCCATCACCTCCACTTTCACCGCTCCTGTCAGCTCCACCACGTACGTGCTATCCTTAAGGTTTTGGCTGAAGCTCAAAACATGAGGTTCACAATAGCTGTGAAAAAGCTGCAGGATTTAAACTTGTTTACCCATTTAATTAGAATTTGTAATTCTTCCTTTTTTGTTGCTGTTTTCTTTGTTTGAAAGCATCGTTGCTGGATCAAATTGTAAGAGTTGGACTATGGCTACACATGCATTGCTCACGCTTGAGAATCTCAATTTGCTTGTGTTGATGCTGTAATAGCTTTCTTTATAAGAATGCACTCACAACAGTGAAGTCACCGTTTCTTCTCTGCCCTGTCAATGATGTGCAGCAAGTCCCCCTCCGCCATCACCTCCACCTTCACCGCTCCCGCCACCTCCACCACGTACGTGCTATCCTTAAGGTTTTGGCTGAAGCTCAAAACATGAGGTCTCACAAGAGCTGTGAAAAAGCTGCAGGATTCAAACATTTTTACTCGTTTAATTATGATTTATAATTATTTCTTTGTTCTTCTTGCTCTCTTTGTTTGAATGCAACACAGGATGACCAATTGTTTTAAAGTTGGGTTATGGCTACACATGCACCGCTCACGCTTGAGAATCTCAATTTGCTTGTGTTGATGCTGTAATATGTCTCTTTATAAGAATGCACTCACAACAGTGAAGTCACCTTTTTTTCTCTGCCCTGTCAATGATGTGCAGCAATTCCCCCTCTGCCATCACCTCCACTTTCACCGCTCCTGCCACCTCCACCACGTAAGTGCTATCCTTAAGGTTTTGGCTGAAGTTCAAAACATGAGGTTCACAATATTTGTGAAAAAGCTGCAGGATTAACTCTTTCTTACCCGTTTAATTAGAATTTGTAATTCTTACTTTTTTGTTGCTGCTGTCCATGTTTGAAAGCACCGTAGCTGGATCAAATTGTAAGAGTTGGATTATGGCTACACATGCATTGCTCACGCTTGAGAATCTCAATTTGCTTGTGTTGATGCTGTAATAGCTTTCTTTATGAGAATGTACTCACAACAGTGAAGTCACCGTTTTTCCTCTGCTCTGTCAATGATGTGCAGCAAGTCCCCCTCTGCCATCACCTCCACTTTCACCACTCCTGCCACCTCCACCACGTAAGTGCTATCCTTAAGGTTTTGGCTGAAGCTCAAAACATAAGGTTCACAATAGCTTTGAAAAAGCTGCAGGATGATATATTTCTTACCCGTTTAATTAGAATTTGTAATTCTTCCTTTCTTGTTTCTCTTGTCTTTGTTTGAAAGCACCGTTGCTGGATCAAATTGTAATAGTTGGACTATGGCTACACATGCATTGCTCACGCATGAGAATCTCAATTTGCTTGTGTTGATACTGTAATAGCTTTCTTTATAAGAATGCACTCACAACAGTGAAGTCACCGTTTCTTCTCTGCCCTGTCAATGATGTGCAGCAAGTCCCCCTCCGCCATCACCTCCACCTTCACTGCTCCCGCCACCTCCATCACGTACGTGCTATCCTTAAGGTTTTGGATAAAGCTTTACATTTCTGGCTGAAGCTGTAAACAAATTTTCTTGTTTCAATCTATCTGTGGAAAATCTGTAGGATTCCAACTTTTTACTTATTTTTTAGTATTTGTAGTTCTTCCTTTGTTTTGCTTCCTTTTCATGAGAGCAATGTGTCTAGTTTTAGGACCAGGCTGTTAAAGTTTGATTATGGCTACACATGCACTGCTCACCTTTGAAAAGCCATGTGTTGCTCAAAGTTGCCTGTCTTAATCTTATTTACATTCTTCTTTTCTTGCTTACATACTCAAAATAGAGAAATCAATCTCTAATCTCCGTCCTGTCAATGCTGCGCAGCAAGCCCCGCTCTGCCTTCATTTCCACTTTCTCCACTCCTGCAACCACCATGTGCATGCTGTGGTTTTTTGACCTGGCCATGAATGAGCGATGCTTGTTCCACATAATTGTCAAAGTGATGGAGCTCCTCCATTAGAATTTCAGCCCATTATATTTTGATTTTCACAAATAAAAGGGTATTGCATGTGGGCAATGAAAACGCTCCCCACATCAATTAAGGAAAAGGAAATACATTGGCCCAAAGAGCCGTGAGTCTCCCTCAACAGAGGGTAAAAGGGAAACTAATGTGAGTCAGGCAAGTCTTTGGCAGCACGCGGCTCCAGAGCACCGGGGCCATGGTGAGTGTTTTTGTTTTCAATGGCGTGTCTAGTTGAGGCAAGTTTTTGTGCATGTTGCACAGAATGGGCATAGAGCAGACGTGCAAGTTTGGTACACCTATATGGGCCAATCCCTAGTGTTATGAAACAATCCAGGGTATGGACAGTATAGGTAGTCCCACCCAAACCAGGAAAATTGTGTGGGGAGTGATTTCAGGACCATGGAGTTGTTTGCACGTTCCACTGTGTTTTGCTGTAAGACTTCTAGCTGGGCACCTTGTACCTTTTCAGCATTAAACTTCTATCAAGTGAGTATGGCGGTTTTAAATACTTAATTGCCTGACTGGAGTTGCGCTGCTTCTTTGGTCTTGTACTGCGACGCAGTAACTGCGTAGTACCCAATGTGAGGGGGAAGTAATTGGTCTACTTGCTTTAGTAGGGCAAGGAGTGACCTGACCAAAACAGCGTCAGGGCGGCTGAAGTTGTGTCTAGCTTGATCAGGAATAATGGGGTCAAAGATATTTGGAGGTATTATACAATTGGAGACTTGCTCAGTGATGTGCAGGTCGTGTGAAAGTTGAGTTGTGCCTTCTCGTGACTACACATGCTCTGCTCACCCTTGAGAGACATGGGTTGCCTGTCTCGATGCTGTGCTCACTTTCTTCTTAAAAATTGCTTTCAAGACATAATCAATTTCTATTCTCTGCCCTGTCAATGCTGTGCAGCAAGTCTCCCTCTGCCCTCGCCTCCACCTGTTGAACTCCTGCCACCACCACCACCACCATGTATGTGTTGTACTTAAGATCTCATGTTCAATTTCTCGTTGAAGATATGAGATATTGATGCTCATTCACCTTAATCATCGAAAAAGATGAGGCTAAATCTATGTTATTGTCATCTTAATTTATTCTTTTCCACTTATTCTTTTCCACTTATTTTTGCAACTTCCTTTTCTGAAGAGTCAATGGAATATATCTTGGACCAGCCTGTGAATGTAGGTTTGGTGGGGACCCTTTCTAGCTTGCTAGTTAGAGAACCTTTCCTTAATGCATGCAGCCCTTTTGGTTTGCGTAGCCTTTTCTTTTCACAGGAACAAGACTTGACATGTGCCTGTCTCCTGAACATTCAGCCCTTCAGCATGAACCTGCTTCCTCGCAAATCCTCCCTCCTGCAGCCACACCCTCCCCACCTCCCAGCCCTTCACCTGCTCCCTCGCAAATGCCCCCTCCTGCAGACACACTCTCCCCACCTCCCAGCCCTTCACCTGCTCCTTCACAAATGCCCCCACCTGTAGCCTCCCCTCACCCCCCATGTGAGTTTTATTATCAGTACTCCATAGCATAGAATCTTCTAGGGGTGTGCTAGATTAATTAGTTTTATCAAACCCGCTTCTGTTTAAATGACCTTCCTTTTTCTAAAAAGCAAAAATACAAGCAAAGGTTTTATTTTGCATGTCAATACCCTTTAGGTTATAATTGCAACATTTTGAACTTCTCCATGGTCGTTCGCAAAGGCGATTATAGCTTCTGTCATGTGTTTTGCATGTGTTTTTAACCTTAAGTGTACTTTAGCATTAAGTAAAGTATTAAGTTTAAGCAGGGTGCCAAGCATACAGCTCTTAAGACAAGCTTGTGAGTCTATTTTTTGTGTTTTGAATATACCGGTAGATTTGTGGTTCTTGTAGGGGAGTAAGAAGAGTGACCTATCCTTATTGCTCATCCAGTTCTCTGCACAGCAGTAGAATTGAGGTTCTTGTAGGGGAGTAAGAAGAGTTACCTGTCCTTAGTGCTTATCCAGTTCTCTGCACAGCAGTAGAATTGAGGTTCTTGTAGGGGAGTAAGGAGAGTGACTTGTCCTTATTGCCGCTCTTAAAGTCACCAATTTTTCCTATCTGGGGGCTTCTCACAAACCTTCTTATGGCTTGGTTTGCTCTCGCCCTTCTGTTATTGCCCCAGACCTCTCTTCAGCAGACTTGCTCTGGTTTCCCTCGTGTGTTTCACCTGCCTGCCTGCCTGTTTCTTGCTTTGGCAGCATTTTCATTGTGTTTTCCGTCCTCCAGCTGCTGTCTTATTTGGGTCTGCACCCCCACATGTAAGGTACTTGCCCCTCACGAGCCGGAATAGAATCTGATGCTCTACATAATCTCAAATTTGCATCCATGCCTAGCCTAAACCTTATCCACTATTCTTACAACATTTGCTGAGATGCAATTGTTGCTGCAACCTAATCAAATACCACCAACACCGCCATCACCTGCCTGTAGCACCACCAGCTCCGGCACCAATGTCCTCTACACGCCCTGCCATCCCTGGACCAGGAGCCATGGTCAAATTTGAGCCGAGTCAACTGAATTGCTCTGTACAGGTACACGATGTTTGTCAAGTGCACGTCCTTTGTATTCTGCTACTTCCAAAGCAAAACTGTCTAGCCTAAGCTGCAACACTGCCAAAGCTACAACGCTGCCTGGAAAGGCATGGATTGTTTTGTACAGTGCTTATCTTCCTGCAGTGTCTAACATGTTCACATCATAATTGATCCGCTCTTGAGGTCCTTGCTGTTGTGGACGTTTGCAAGCACCAAATTCCAGGCTTTGGTAAGGCCAAAAAGACCACTGGCATTGACGTGGCACGTCAGATCACCAAGACACACAAGTGTCCGGGTCAGAGCACTCCAAGGTGGAGCAAGCATGCATAATTGCTGGGCAATGTAGAAAACAAGACAAGGAAAGAAATCACAGGAAAATCCCTAGATCAATAAAGGAAAAAGCCATGCAAGAACAAAGCTGTGCTATATGTTTTTGCTTCTCAACACTCTAATATTTTGCCTCTTGTTTCTACAGCTGCCATTTATATCCTTTGAGGTATCAGACTGACAACTGACACCGAGTTATGTACCACAGAGTCACAAGTAACCTGCACAAGAACGATGTTTATAAGTGTCTTATAAGTGTCTTATAAGTGTCCCTGCTTGCTTGCCAGGCCCTTATTGCTCCGCAGGTGGCAACAGTCAACACCAGGAGGGTGGATTTTACTTTGAGGCTGCACCAGGATGCAGCGTCTTTTTGCGATGCCTGTGGATGCAGCTTGGAAAATTGCAAAGTGAGTACACCCACAAGAACCTTGCACACTGTCATTGTTTTAAGCCTGATAGTTTGGCTTGCAAAATTGTTGGATGTGCACACAAAGTCCTGGCACGATATTGCATTTTTGTGTTACAGTCACAACGTTAAAATGAGAAACAGTGGAAAGGTTGGAACAAGAGCTGGGGGTAGGGAGGAACAGGATCTTAAATAATATTAAAGGCAGGTCAATCAATTGCCTAATTGGAAAATGAGAGCAAGGGAGGGACTCCTATCAAAGGGTCCTAGCCATATTGGGGGGTCTATCACAGGAAACTTTTTTGAGCCTCCCTGGCCCTGCTCCTCCAAAGACTTGTATGCGGTCCTACTCTATGGTTACAAAGGTACAATTCCTGCATGAAATGTTTGGAGAAGCGGACAATATGGTGGGAACTTTCCGACATATCCCACCTTGTCAAATTTACCCTCAGGTATGTAGCAGTGACATAGCAGACGCCATTGCAAAAAGAATGGGGCAGTTCATGGTCTGGCTAGGCCGGGTGGGCAAGTACCTCTAGGGGGGTAGGTTCACCTCTAGCCATTAACTCTCAGGGATCAATTCTTGAAAGGCTTTTTTTTTTCTATTTTTTTAACATAAAAGAATCTTCTATACCATAATTATGCCTAAATTTAAAATCTGGGGTTTATATTCCGAGGTTTGCTTGAATTTTAAATCAAACTTTGACCAGGCGGCCGCTGCGGCAGGACCATTGTGCCAAGATGAAAAAGGGCCTGAGTGTTTTTTTAGCATTACTTTTGTCTTTGCAAAATCACAGCATTTCAAAGTTGCACGCATGAGTTGGGACCCTGTGGGCTTCCCAAAACAATATCTCCAGGGGTCGCCACAGTTGACCAGAAATACCTGAGAAAAGCTTAAAAATGAAAATGCGCAGATGAGCAAACTGAGGAATAAAGTTACAAGGTGATGTGCATCATAGAGTCTGCATCCAAGAAAGGAGTGCAGGGTGTACCATGTCCTGAAGTTCCCAGGTAGCCAAGGGTTATGAATAGTGCCGTGTCGTAGTACAATGCTGCAGGTTGGTATCTGAGGCCTGGAATACCCTATTTTTGGTGCATGTTCCTTGCACAGGGTTCCTCGAGTAGGCAAGATGCAAGCTTGCTTGTATCACTTGGTGCTATTTATTGTAGCGGGCTTTAAGCTTGCCTGTTAGGGACGTCGTGCCAATCTTGCTGTGGCATTTGTGGCACAAAAGGAATGGAACAAAAAGACAGTGGCAAGATTTATGATTTTCCCCTGAACAGGACCCCCCCCCCAATGCTGCACTGGTTGCAGTCAAGTCCCAAACCTCGTGCCCACAGATAGCGCTCTTGCATTCCTGAGCATTCCAAGCATGTTTTTGTGTCTTAAGCCTCAGGATGGAAAATACAATCTGTGGAATCATGTCAATCCTTTGGGCAGTCCCCTACCCCCCCCCAAAAAAAAACCCTTCAAGTGCCCCTACATAATCAAATGGGTACCAATCAGCTTTTTTTTATTCCCCATCCATCTGAATTCTACGCAGTGGAAAGTGGTTTGCGGCATTAAGGGGCAAAACTGAGCAGCACATGCCATGTATACCTGCCCTGCCAGGCACCCACTGCTGGCTTGCAAGTTCACAGACTGCCCTCCTACAGAAAAGAAAAGGAAGAAGAAGAAGAAAAAAATATGTGGGCAGTGAGAACACTCCCTACATCAATTAAGGAAAAGGAGGCACATTGGCTCAAAGAGCCGTGAGTCTCCCTCACCAGAAGAGGGAAGCTAGTGTGGGTCTGGTGGGTTTTTGGAAGCATGCAGCCCCAGGGCATCATAGTTATGTTGAGTATTTTTGATTTCAATGGTTCATCTGGTAGAGGCAAGTTTTTGCGCATATTGCACAGATTGGGCATGGAGCTTTTGAGCAAGCTTGGTAGACCTTTGCGGGTCAATCCCTAATGTTTCAAAATGATCCAGGGTATGGGCAGTATAGATAGTCCCACCCAAGTTGTTTGCACAATTCATTGTGTCGTTGCTGTGAGGCTTCTAGCTGGGTACCAGGCCTTGTATCTTTGCAGTATTTGATTTCTAGTAAGTGGATACGGCGGCGGTTTTGGATGTTCAATTCATGAAGTTGCCTGGCTGGAGTTGTGCTGCTTCTTACTTCTTCATTACGTCTCATACTGCGGAGTACCCGATGTGAGGGGGGGGGGTAGGTTGTCTATTTGGGTTAATAGGGCAAGGAGTGACCAAGGTAGCATCAGGGCGGCTGGAGGTGCGTCTAGCTTGATCAGGAATGCTAGGGTTAAAGAGGTAGGGAGGTATAACATGGTTAGAGACTTGCTCAGACGTTATTTCTTAGAAGTGGCTCAGAAAAAAAGAAAGTCGGAACACCCTGAACCCCCTCCAACCCCTTGAGGGAGCTCCAATTACCAAACATACTTTTATTTCCCTAGTATCTGCAAGCATTGTTTTGCTGAAAGATTGGCTTGTGGAGGTGATCTGTGCAAAAAGCCACACGTGGTTCAGGAAAGCTGGATTTTTAAACTTGCACCAAATGACCAGCGCTCCTGGTCTGAAGCTGCTCTTAGCTCATCTAAAAATTCTTATACGAGATGATTGGCATTCCTGCCATCATTCAAAATCCCTTTTAAAACATAACATTGGTCACGAAGCTGGGTGAATACCCCTGGGAGAGTGCATGGTCACATGCTTTCACACAGAGGTCCAGGGTTTAAAATTAATTTCTGGTCATGTTAACAACGTTGGGCAACATTGAACTTCAGTGATGCGTATTCCTTAGACTGATGAGTCAATCTCACACCAGCGCCGTCCACAAAAAAGTAGTGGCCGCCCCACCAGCATTTTGAGGATGGATTGAGCTTTCACCATCTGTACTAACATCGTTTTCAGGAGTTCTTTTGATAACGGTACGTTTCCGAAGGGGCAATTAACAATTAATCATTAATTCAAAAAATGAATTGATTACAAATCACGTTTCCAAAGGGCAGTTAATTAATGCAATCAATGATTAAATTGCAATTAATTACGGCTTTCTCTTTAATGGAGGGGGGGTTCCATTAACCATTAATTGCTCGCAATTAATACAGAAATCAATTCGACACCTTAGGATATGTAAAGGAAATTCCTTGAAGGAGTCAACCCCTAACCGTCTACTCTTGTATCCTCCCCTCCCTCTTATGTACGCCACGTGTGCCCCCCCCCCTCTCTTTCACCCCTCTTGTGCAAGAGCCTTGCCCTCCTGCAGGGCCTCCCCTTCATTTCTGCAGTCACAAATGCTGCACTCGCACACAGACCGTTCCATGCATACTGTGTGCGGGGTGGTTGACCACCAATGACTAGCTGACTAATGACGTAGGACCAGGCAAGAATTTCCAAAAAGGCCTTTGAAGGGCGTAACATAGAGAGCCAAAGGCTTGAAAGAGGAGCTTGTTCACTTTGTCAATGCATATGCTGCACATCATGGGTCAAACTGGGGCCCCTGGTCAAACCCCCAGCAGAGTCAGACAGCTTCAGGAGGCGTGCACATAAGACTGGCTTGTCCAGAAGCTGCTTGGCCATGCAATGGATTTCTTCCTTTGACCTATCAATTGCGCTCCCAACAGGTTTGAAAACGCAAAAGCAATTAATTCTGCAAATTTTTATTAAAGGCGATTAACAAAAGCAATCAAATGCGAATTAATTGCAAGTGGTTGGGAACATACCGTAATTAAATAAATAACAATCCATCACCCGTTTATACTTGTTCTATTTCACTTATAAAAAAGAAGTTGGCTTAGTAGTCCAAGGCGCGGCTGTGATAAAGCTGTGCTTTCTCTGCTACGCGTATGTAAGTTAGCAGCAAGGATGTCAGCGTGTCCCTGATAAAAATTAATTATCACTGACTGATAATTATATTTCGCGAGAACAGTTTAAAGCATTGCAAGGAACGTGTAATGAACTTCCTTCGTACATACACCTCGATAGAATGCAATGTCAATTTAGCAGCGCTTATAAATTCATTGCGATAAGCTAAGGGCTCAGTAGACGGCTCTGTGGTGTAGTCGCTTTACTTTTTAAGAAATTTCTGGATGTTCCTGTGCTCACGAGTTCTTCTATGCCTTTTCAATAATGCTTTTGAATAAATTATCATATGATTGAAAAGCACATTTTGCGAGAACAGTTTAAAGCATTGCAAGGAACGTATAATTAAGTTCCTTCGTACATACACCTTGCTGCTATATTATAGCTCTCGATAGAATGCAATGTCAATTAAGAAGCACTTAAAATTTTACGATAACTTTAGGGCTCAGTAGACAGCTCTGTAATGTAGTCGCTTTACTTTCTGGGTGTTCCTGTGCTCGTGGATCCTTGTAGGCATTTTCGATAAGGCTTTTGGATTTATGCTCAGTTTTCTGGAGAATTTTGCAAAGGATCAAAAAGTATCACACTTTTAGAGTGAACAGGCGTCTTAAGCTAGCTGCGGCGCTTACTAGGGTTTTCACAGAGCTCGCTGCGCTCGCTAGCCTTGTAAAAAGCTTTAAAGTTGCGCGCCTTGGAAAAGAAGGGGATTTAAATGTCCAAGGCGCCGGATATTTAAAGTTTTGGGTACATTTTATCAATTAGCTTTGTGTGCATCCATTATCATACTTGTATATCATCTGAAAGCATACATGTGTCAAAGGCTTCACGTTGAGCGTTCAAGTTGAGCAAGAGGCAAGAATAATTATGTTAGCACCTTGCATTTGTGAGGAACTCACCCACAAGCAAATGTGCATGGAGAACTGTACTAATTTGTAATTTACAAATGCTAGAAGTCAGTCCTCATAGACTGAACCTGACCTAACAATTATCAATGCAATGGGTAAGACGATTCTCTAAGACGTGTGCACAAAGATGGTGTGGGTTGTAGCCTGCAAACAAAAGGACAAGGCAGTTGAACAGATTCATTAGGTCTTTTGACTCATCGTGTGTAAGCATGCAAAAGATGCACTGAAGCAGCCATACTGGGGCGGGGGGCGGGGAACATATCAGTTAAGTCTTGTGACTCATCATGTATAAGCATGCAAAAGATGCACTAAAGCAGCCATGCTAGGGCGGGGGGCGGGGAAGGAAGTAATATAACATATCAGTTATATACAGCGTGGATGCGAGAATTGCTGATAGGTGCTAGAGCAAGCATGCTTTTGCCGGAGTGTTGCACTTACCACCCATGCAGTGTACACTTAGGCGAGGCATGCAGTTGCCTCATCAGTGGTGTTACTTACCAGCATGTTTGTTCATCAAGGGCTGCATCATGTTACTGCAAGCAGCCAGTAGGATGATGCTTTTGCGTGCTGCAAGGAGCGTGACATGCATGGCAAAGCTCACCATTGTGTGCATCAGCACCGAGTCCGTAGTACAGCAGTAAGCATGGAGCAATGCTAATGGACGTAACAAAGTGTTGATTGCTACTGGACGCTGTACTCCAGGCATGGCAGTAGGGTCCGGAGGGCTGTGCTGGGCGAATTTTGTCGGCACATCAGCGAAGCTTAGCAAACTCATAATGTCATTGTTGATATTTTTTAGAATGCCATCGCTACATCTGAAAAGCAAGAGCGATTTCTGACGTCAGAAGCTCGTCCGCAGCCAACGCGTGCAGGGTGGACGCGGATTATTTGCGATGTTATAAACATGTTGCGAAGAAGATGTATATTAAATTTAAGCGTCATTGGTGCGCGAAATTCGGAACTCATCATCTCGCTGAACGTTCTTGAGCTTACGAGTGCTCAAAGCGCTTTAATATAGTCTATTTTAAGCCGCTGTAAGTTAAAAAAGCGATTTCGGCGAGTTCAAAAAAGAGTGAAAAAGAGTAGAACAGGGTACTAGGTTAAGGCCGGCGCCTCGTGCTGTGCATGCTGTGTATGCTGCCTAAACTTCGGCGCCTTGGAAAAAAACTCCACTTTTCAATTTCAATCCTTCATTCTTCATTCTTCATTCTTTAATCACTTCTAAATTTCCTGAAACAAGTTTTTTTTGTTGCTGTCTCATCTCTTTCTACCTCCAATCTCTTAAGAAGTAGTACTTTAAATGAGCAGTACACTGTACAGGAACTGGCAGTTCCTGTTCCTGTTACCTTACTGCAATGTGTCAATCCACACCCCCTAGAAAAGCTAATTATTTTCACAATCCTGCACCCTTCCTACACCCTCCTCAATAAGAACCTCAAAACTCTTGCACATTAACTGCCAAATCTGCATTCCGGTCCACCTACTGCACCAAATTGCGTGATTTTCACTGTTCTGGAGTGTATCAACAGAATGTCACTGCAAAATGAAAGGAGTGAAACAGCCCAGTGGTTGATGAGATAAAGAGAATGTCCAGCAAAATGAGTGAACACATCATACATTGCACTGTCCTGGACATTTGGATTGGTTTACCGCACCTTTGCCTTCACACACCCTGGCCCATGCCCATGCGCATGTAGCACTGACTTTGACTCATGCAACACAGACTCCCCATTCATCCAATTTGCAAAAAGGTGCCAATTGGCAGGGCTTGAGCCCAAAAATCCGAATTTATCATTCTTAAAGGAATTGCACGTGCCGTCCAAAAGTTATGCTTTTGAATGCTTCCTGCCAAACCCATTCTTTTGTTGAAAATGAATATGCTAGTGTGCATGGAGGTCACAAACACAAACATTTGGAGGAAAATTTGGTTTCAGGATGGAGCTGTGGGCCCTTTTCGGGTAATCTGAGGCCAAGAGAGTGATCTGAGGTCTTCCGATTTTCATCATTTTTGGCGGACATGATGTTTCATGGATTGATAATAGTTGGCAAGGTTAGAAATAAGAAAGATGAACGCGAGAGCATGTCCAGCAACAAAGGTCAGTTGTCCTCCTCATGGCCTGAGATCAGCCGAAAACAGACTAGTATAGCTCCATCCCCTTTTCCTTAATTGATGTAGGGAGATTTTCCTCTACCTACATAGTTTTTCTCTCCTTTTCTTTTCTTCATCCTGGGCCAAAATTAAAATTGGACCTTTTTTGGCACCCCTTGTGCTGGATTTTCTGTAAGGTAAATGGCTGAAGTTCTGTATCTCACCAACCACTGGGTCTTTTCCAGGGTTGGGTCGTACGTTAAGTACTTTTAAGTATCGTTAAAAATGACATTAAAACACTTATTCTAAAAATGGCTGCTTTGCCAGACGTCAAAAAATATTTTGCACTCTCCAAATTAGTCGTGGCATAAATTCAATCTTGACCGGTCAATCTCTAGTCCTACAGACAGCAGGCAGGCTTCATTTTGCACCCAAGCTTGCCGGTCAAGGTTGGGGCGCACCTATTCTGGGAGCTTTCAAAAAAACCTGTCTTTTGGGGGGGGAGTTGTTCAGCTCTGGAAGACTGTGCATGCCAAATCCAGCTGCGTGCATTAAGGAAAGGTCGCCTAACAAGCAAGCTAGTTAGAGCCTCACCAAAGAGGCTTATAGGACTAGCCTGGAAATACGCAAAAAGCCAGCTAAAAGAACTTATGAGGGTTATTTGTTTCCTACAAGCTTCTTGCACACATGGATTTCAAGTTGGGACCTTAAAATGCTGTGCTTTCACGTGATGGCCTGCAGGGGAAAAATGTCGTTTCCACCTTTGCTGATGGCCAGGCTTTGGGCAATGTCTTGAAAATCCAAGACACAGAGGTGGGTGCTGCTTGCATGATGGTTACCAGTGGCAAGAAGGCAAAGCTACATCTAGTTTGAAGATTTATTTTTTGACATGCCTCAAAATTTGCACATTCCTTCTTTGTAATTGCAGGGCAGCACAGGACATGCTGTACAAAGCAAGTACCTTACAAGTGGAGCGGGTATTAATGTGTTCTTCGAAGCAACTGAAGATGGGCAGCATGACCTTGAGGTGAGGGTAGAAAAAGTCACGTAAGTTGTTGGGAAATAGGCATGCTATTCACAATGTAATTAAGTTATCCACCAGGCCTGTTTTTAATTATCTTTCCTTTTCATTCTACCTCGGCAATGAAATCCACTACAACAAGAGGGTTTTGACTTGGCCATTCTTTGGGGTTATCCCAATTAATCCATCTTGCCAAATACATCTGAAGTTGTGCATGAGTGACCTGAATGACACCAGTGCAAAAGAAGAGGGTTTAATTGTCCGGCTGGGCCTTGGTGGGACAGAACATTTAGGGACAAAGATGTATGAGTCTTGAATTCAGTCTTCCTTGGGTCTTCTGGGAGCTTTTTATTACGATCTATACATCTATACATGCAGCGTCTTGTTTAATGATTCAAATTCACTTGAAATAGAACCTTGATACTACCACAAAGTTACAGCAGTCACTCTCTGCTTTGTCTTCTCTATAAAATTGAGATCATAGAGACTCTCATGAAATTGAGATCATAGAGACTTGCAAGTGCTATGTTGCATACGTGAATACTCCGCTTTTAATACTTGATCCTTTATTTTGCTTGCACAGTAGAAGGCATCGCCTCCCATGGACAAATTTGTCTTACGTGGCAGCAGGATTGCTCCTCAAAAGGCAGCCTATTTTGCAATGAGACCTAAGCTGTCCCATATCTCAAAAAAGTTTTACCCCATAGTTCCTTCCAGTAAGGCATTACAGCTAGTGCCTTCCCACCAGAAGCAGCACCTGTTGCAAACCTGAGGCAGAAAACATACTAGAAACATCTTTCCTGCTTCCCAAAACAGGTGTACATAGGTAATCAGGCCATCACGTACCAAATCACTGTGGACACACAACCACCCAGCGTGCAAGGATCCATTTCTCTGATAAATCAGCTGCCAGCCAACATTGACCCCAATGCGGCATCAAGCATACCTAAAACTTTCAACGTGGAGCTGGAAGTTTTGCTCAACTTCAGCAAACCCATCAGCCGTCTTTCTAAGGTGTGTGTGCATGTGTGTGTGTGTGTGTGTGTGTGTGTGTGTGTGTGTGTGTGTGTGTGTGTGTGCGCGCGCGCGCGCGTGTGCGTGCATATTTTCATGTGGCTAAGATTGTGGATGGTGTGTGGGGGAGTGCCTTCCAAGTTGCAAGTTACGTAAATAAGACAGTTTTCCAACACACTCCTTGGAACCCATATGATCATCAGCCCATATGGTATGTCTTGAAACTGCTTTCAGTGCACAAGACCTTTTACATTTGTTACCTTTTCCTGAGAAGGTGTACGCTCAACTTGCAGGGCTCATTCTTCACTAATAACTTAGAGTTGCTGTCCATCAGCAATACTTCGGATACCACCTTTTTGGTAGATGCAGCAGGTAAGTGAAGCAAATGCATACAGTTAGCTTTTGAATTGCTGGTTTAATCAATTCACTATTTGTTGCAATGCATAAACATGCTTGCAAGGCGTGTGCATAGATGAAATTATAGAATCTGGTCGAGGATTTGCATTTTTCAGCTTTACAATGTTGGCGCTGAAATATGGTCACACAGGTCAATGGGGCACCACTGCAAATATATTCCTTCCATATTATGCCTACCGGGATTTGGCTGGCAATTTTGGCAGCCAAGATGCCGATCTGACCCTGTACGTTGGTCCCTCGAGCTACATTGATAACGACTTGGGGAAGGTGAGCAGTGTTACTGTTGAGCATCGAATAAAGCTCTTGAGGTGCCACCTGTTTCCTCGTCAAGGACAAAAAGTGCCGCATGCACCAGGTGTCAAAACCTTTACTGTCACGCAATCTCATGCCATGAATTTGGCCATTATGTATCCTGTCTGATTCCTGGATCTTTCACATATAAATTAATTGGGGGCACTGCATTCACAGCAAAATAAAAGGTGTTTGCTTTGCTGGTTATTCCAGTGACTTTTCTGATGCTCACCTACTCATAAGCTACATCACCTGTCAAGCGTGTGATCAACATGCCAGACCTCATGACAGTTGAGGTCTTGCAGAGCAATTATTGTGACACAAGGATAAACGCGCGTGCTGTAATGGCGTGCAATTACAAAATCAAATGTGTATCTAGCCTGTTTCTGGTGCAAAAAGCTGCAAATAATGCATGTAATCATACCTGACCTATTGTGGACCAGAATTGGATGTTTCTTTTTATCTTTATGGCCCATGATGCTTTTTGCCTCACGTGAAAAAGTTTGACAATCAAAGAATGCCACCCTTCTTCTTTGGGATCAAGGCATGTCCCACAGTCATATAATGCATGGCCATGATCTTGTGCAGGGCCAAAAGGATTACTTTCCTCAGCAATGTGGCACAATATGATTCACTTTTACCAGGTCCGGCTGCATACATTAAGGAAAGGTTCTCTAACTAGCAAGCTAGCTAGGGCCCCACCAAAGAGGCTCACAGGCCCCCCCTAAACTAAGCTAGCAGCCAATGGGAAACAACTAGTGAGGATCTGGCAGGTTGTCAGCCATGCGCCTGCGGGCGTGGACTCTCCACCTTGTCCCTTGCATTGCCTCACCCCAGTAACTCCCCTGCCAAAAGCCCCTGCAAGTATAATGTGCAGCACAACGCGTATCATATATCTCTCAACATTGCCATAGTAACCAACACCAGGTCTCTTACCCATTTGAATTGCCAAATTCCTGTTTATGACGTCTTTCTAAAAGTGCTCTAAATGGATGCCATGCAGGGTGCTTCCATTGGAATGGGGGGAATCCTGGGTACTGGCGTGGTGGCTTCCGCAGGTCTGTTTGCATATCTGTCAAAGAGCTTTGATTTGTTACCATCTTTTCCACCTCCTGTCCATAACAATGTATTCGTGTGAGCCTTTGTGCACCTGAGTTCTCCTCACATGCACAATGATGATGCACAAGTGGTGTCGTCTCTGTAAGAAAGAAATGACCTTGTGGTTCACAAGTTCATAAAAATTTAATGGATCCCAGTGAGTGGTCTTACTTTGTATGTAACAGGCAGATGTGTTCTAAAGCCTGAGCACGTCTTCTTTTGTTTCCAGGCAAATGGAACACATGTATTCAATATGCTGTGCATATTAGGTTATTTTCTTGGGCTATTTGCTTCTTGAAACAAGGTAAAATTAATTCTGTCCTCCATCCAGAATTGAAAAAGGGTCCCCCCGTTTGTGCCTGTAGGTGCTGCTGTTGCTGGGAGGGCATTTAGTTTCAGAGGGGGGCTCCTTCAAAGCACCTACCACGTCCAGTTCCTGGCCATGACTGCCAATTTGGCTGTCCCTGGGCTGAGCTACAGCTACCGCCAGCTGGCAAGGTTTTTCAGATGGTAAGTAGTGGGGGCCAATTTGCCAAGAGCTTGAATATGTAAACTCTGAAAGTGCAGCCCAGCCATGCAAAGATGTGAAGAAATTCAACACTCGATAATACAGAGGGGGAGATTTATGAACAGAGCTTTTGTCTTCTTCTTTTTGCTGAAGTCCTCAACAGCTTCATGTTTACTTATAAGCAGGGTTGATCTGTTGGTCAATTTTTAATCGCAACTTTCGAACCCATCGCAAAAGAGGGACCCCTTGACAACCCCCTAATACCCCTGACGGACCATTGTCCATTCCCATCGTCAATTGTGAGGGAAGCCAAGGGGGAGAGGTGTGAGGGGATGTGGGGGGCGGGTGACACTTCCTTCCGTCCCCCATCTACAGGCAAGCATGCAATCGAGCTGCTCGTCAAATTTTTAACTTTGTTGACCTTATTTTGTCAGACCAGCGAATTGGTCAAACCTGTTACACGTGACTTGTCCAGGTCCGTCTTGGCTGTCGAGAGCGGCGAGCTGTTTTCTCAACCAGGAGGAGGGGGCATGTCAAATGTCGTCCCACACAGACGTTCGCTGCTGGATATTCAGGTGCAATAAATGCTCCCACGTTTCTCTTGTGCGCTTCATTGTTTTGCAGCAGTCAGCTTTTACAGGTTTGCATCCAGTAGAAAGCGCTCATTAAAATAACCTGCTCAGCTTATTCTAGTTTGAGTGAAAAATTTGGAGGGTGGAATGGTTGAGCACTCTTGCTTTCTTTTATTCACCTGGCAGCAGGTAAAACCAGGGAACGTTACTGGTGATCCAAAGGAGGCACAAGGACGTGACTCTGAAGAGGCAGACAGCCTCCAGAGCGTGTTGTATGTGCTGGTTGTTTGTGCAATCATCCTTGCAGCCATCGTGGTGGCTCACCTTTTGCTCATCGCATTGTACTCGCGGTTTTCAAGCAGCCCCCTGGCACCGTCCTTGTTGTTCCCCCGCTTTGAGGTGAGCAGCACGTGGGAGAGTAATCAGCATTCAGAGTCACTTCACACACATGGGGTGCTTTTTTGCACAACGTCCTGTTTTTTGTTGATACATTGTTCCAAGCATCTTCCAGCAGCGCAACCAGGTGCCAAGTACTGTGCTTTTTGAAATTTTGCAATTTAAATGCCCTTTCCAAGCCCTCAGTTCACAATGAACCGATGATTGCATTGATCCTCTTACATGAATCCACTGATGTCTTGTTGGTCCAGTTTGCCATCACCGCGCTCCTCCTTGTGGCGCTGACCTTTTACTCCACCTTGACCCTGGGAAGCGACGCCTATGGCACTCCTGCCACAAAATCAGCTGCCTACGTTGTCCTGTGTGTACTTGTCACCCCCTTTGGTTGCTTCCTCTGGTGGTTGACACTTGGGAGGCTGCTGGCTTATAAGGTGTGTTTTTCACACATATGCCATATGGTGCATATCATTGTGGAACAGGGCTTGAATAGCTGCAAAATGTGATCAAAGGTGGGGTGGCAAGGATATCACCATGCTGCTTGCAACCTGCTTGCAACCTGCTTGGCCTGACTGCACCAAGAATGAAAGCGGACTTGCACATCAAGATAGGAAAGACAAGGTTACAAGGTTACAAGTCGTAAAGAAAAAATCAGGTGAATACTGGCCGCTTGCAGACGTTACTGCATTCATCCAGGTCATCTCCAGCTCTACATATACATGGCTCACCTCACACTTGTGCTTTATATAGGCCAAAATGTGAAGGCTTATCTTTTTAATATGCACATGAACAAGACGTGAACATGCCCTGACACACGGTCATGCATTGCACCACCAATTTCGCAACCCCGCGTACACTATTCATGATTTTTTGCATGGAAAAGGAAGGAAAAGACAATGCTTGCCAGGCCTGGCACCCTGTGGCTATTTTATGGTGCCTTGTGCGTTTGATTCTCTGAAACACTGAATAACAATGCTTATTCATTGATATTCCTTTACACGCTGTGCACTGGAGGACCACATTTGCACGCTGCATTTCCCCTTTCCTGAGGCAGGAAATGTTGCAATTCCAAGCAGCTAATTTTCTTCTGTATGTACCTTCAGGTGGAGAGCAATTCCATAATGCCTGAAGCTGACTATGCTGGTACTCCAGAATCAAGTAAGTTGCACAAAAACTATTTCCTATTGTCTGAAACTGTTCATTACAGTCTCGATTGGTATTCCACGTGGCGAGGCATTGTGTTAGCACATTCTCACTTGTTTTTGGTGTGGCTTCTCATTGCTTGTCCAGTGTGCCACCATTCCCTTGAATTAATTAAGTGTTGAATGGTGCCCAGCTACAAAGAAGGAATGGATAACTATGCAGGCAGCAGAAACGCTTTGCAGACCAGTTACGGAAAGAGGGCAACCTAGGGCCGATCAGCACTACCTTTTCTGTCCCTAGGTATTCATATCTTAAATTAGGCAAGCACATGCTGAGAAACACAGCGCTATTTTGTTTACATGCTCACATATTGAGGGTTGATACAACTCTTTTGCAGGAGCATACATCTGAATGTGAAAAGAAAAAGAAAAGAAAAACTACGTAGGCATGTGATAAGTGTGACCAAGGAGGGCTCCAAGATGAAAAGCATGCCGTATTCCTTTGTTGTTGAAATCCTGAGTGTTCTCTCAGAAGGGCTCTTGCACATCTGTTCTCTGACTCCCTCTCTACCCACATATTTTTTTTGGATGAGTCAGGCGCTTTGTACCACGCTCAAGCTAGTTTTGAGGATGCATTTAAATTATTGTAGAAGCAAAATAATGAGACTTGTCATTTCATTTCCGAACTCATGGATATTTTTTGTGTGGCTGGAACAGTTGAGCAGGCTGAGCAGCCGTACTACCTGGCTGAGGGTCAAATCCCATTGTAATCATTGTAGGGCCGATCAGCCGCCACTGCATGATTACACTGCACAATTGGTCCATCTTATCAACTGCATCTGCGTGTTTACATAGCACAGCTGCTCCAGAATTAAACCCGCATGTGTGTGTGTGTGTGTGTGCGTGTCCTGCGCAGGTGCACCATCTCCGAAAAGCTCCATGTACACCCAAGGGCCCCACTGGCAAGCATTTACTGGAGCAGTACCCCCACCTCGGATGCCCAGCTTCCTTCCACTTAATGGGCCCCCATCATCTGAGCCCTTCCTAGAATCGCAACAGGTAAAAGTGCATCTGTTCAGGATTATCAGTACAGGGCGTTGCGCCCCAAGGACCGTGCTTAGCCTCCTCCTGCCATCCTAGGGCCCATCTTTGCTTCCTTCCCAAAGCCCATCTTCAGGGCACCAGAAACTCCCCAGGAACTTGTCCTAGCATGCACCCATGACTTCTAGATTTTCTATTCCACAAAGTCACCCAAGAAGACAGATACCACTGATGATGATGATTGGAGCCGATGCAAATTTATAAGATAATGATAATCAGTACAGATCAATAGTTCGTAGCAGTAAGTGAAGCCAAATCTCTGTAATGTTCTGGACATTGCTTATCGATTGATGTCAAACGAGTGCGTTTCCGCTGTGGCTTCTCGTATGGCCAAACTGATTTCAACTAAACACAAGGCAGTTAGACTGGAAAGGATCTTTGCTGGCCAGAAAAGTGCAGCTAATACTACAGACTAGAAATTAAGCCACGGCCAGACCTCAGTTTTTACATGAGCCGGATGCCTTCCTCACTGCCAACCAGAGAAAGAAAAGTAAAACCATGTCGGCAAGAAACTCAACATTAACACAGGAAAAGGAGATGACCAGGTTCAAAGTACTGTGTGACCCCCTCAACAAGAGAAAGGAGGATAAAAGAGTCCACACTGGGTTAGGAGGATTACTAAGAGTGCCCTTAAAACTTTTGTTTCCATCATAAATGCTTGGCTGCAGGGCGGCAGCACTTATGCATCACCCCCTCCTGCCTGTCCTTCCCACACCGCTGGCCCCCACTGGCAGCAGTTCCAGGGACCCGTGGTGCCCAGCAGCTTAGGTGACGATCTGTTCAATCTGCCCAACCTTGCAAATGCAACCAGCGGATCAGAAGGGTCTAAAAAGAACCCCGGGACCACAGCACCAGCATCAGCAGCAGGATCAGCGGTAGCACATGCATCAGCATACAGGCCTTTTATGCAACTGTCTGCTGCACCAGCCGGCAGCAGCAGGGCAGTGGCAGAAGCTGAGCTGCCCCGTGATGCGTGTGCAGCTGCTCCGCATGTAGCGCAGTCAAGACCAACACCAACAGGCAAAGCGAAGAGCATGCTCCCTTATGAGGCATTACCTGCGGCACATGGGGCAGCAGCTATAGCAGCTGGAGGTGCAGAGGCAGCCCAGCAAGGCGCAGTGTTCAGTGATGAGCAGCAAGGATTCACATTCTTGGCACCAGCTCCCAGCATGTTTGCCAAAAGCGCATCTACGCTGCTATCACCATCCTCATTGGAGCACAGCTCACCTCTAGCTATCTCAAACCCGATCAGGGAATCAAACATCAGGTCCAGACCACAAGCATTTAGCAGCAAAGGAGGCACAGACACCCTCAAAACACCGCGCTCTTTCGCACAGGCGCACAGCTTTTCGGGGGCAGGCCGTGAGAAGGCGTCGCCATTGGCCGCTTTTGCTCCACATGCACATAGCGCAGCAGACATGCACGATGCCACAGCTGCCTCACTCCAGCTTCACCAGCTGCATAGCTCCTCTATGGCAGGATCAGGGCCACCATCCGCAGGGCCTGAGCTCCCTTTTGCTTGGCAAGATGGTCCTCTCAATGGCACCCAATCTGAGGTCAGAACGTAGAATGCCTTGCACCTTGCCCCCCCCCCAAGTTCAAGCAAGTATGGAATGATTCTCAGGAAAAAAGCAGTGAGCAGGAGGAATTGAGTGACCATCAGTGGGAAAGATTGCTCTCTGCTACCACTGGCTAAGCCGTGGCTCTCCATGCATTTGAACATATCAACAATACTTCTTTTATAATAGCAATGGTTCTTATGGGCTAAAACGCACTTTGTACTTGCCATGTAGGAAAATCAGGGCCAGCCAGTGGGTGAAGCAAATGAGCAATCACATCAGCAAGGCGATGATCACGCAGCTGATCACAATGCAGCGCACCAGCAATCCCTGGATTTCCATGAACGCTCATTGATGTCCATGATGCTCCCCTCTGACGCCACCCACAAGCGTTACGCCTTTCTCTTTGGTGACACTGTTAAGGTGAGTCCAGTTGTGAGCCAGGCTGTCTACACTAGGCTTTGAACACTTGCGGCCTCTTCCGTTCTTTGATAAGGCAGCACCCATTCTGATAGCATGTTCCCTACATGGTTGGAACACGCCTGGAGTAAAATGCACAGCATTATTTCCAATCCTGTCCCTGTCCTTTCCCAGGAGGGCTCCATGCACTTTGACCACTGGTGGCTGCTGATAGCCAACCCTCTGAACTTTTCACACAAAGTAGCCTGCGCGGCTGTGCTTGGGGTGTACGGTCTAACCGCCAAAAGCTGGGAGCAGCTGGGAATTCTGATTGCGCTCCAGGTATGTGTATACACTGTATATACTATACAGAAAAAGTGCAAGTAGATATGTTCGCAAGCAAAGTGCGCGGGCAAACCAAAGTGTGTGCCAAACCTGGGAGGCGTTAGGAAATGTTGTTGCAAGTATGCTCCCTGTGTGTGTATATGTGTGTGTGCTTCAGTTGTGTATTGCAGGGCATCAGCCAGGCATTTGCATTGGGAAACAGCTTGGGAAACCTACCAACGTGCAACAAGAGCGCTAATGCCACAAATGTCCAGAGTTGTGCACTCGTTCTTCAACGATTGACCAAATTTTGATCCTCAAAATAAGTCGGCAGAAGCACTCCATACAAGTATCAAGGCGAAAAGGGTATCTAGACTCAATCCAGGGGACGCTTTGGTATGCATAACGGGTGTTGTCTTGTAGTTCTGGTTGAATACAAGTCAAGTGTAACAGCCTGCTATTGCTTTTTCACCATTGTCTAAAAGCATCCAGAGAGGGCCCGCACCATACATCTGGAGCAAGATTCTTGCCTAGAGGATCACTTCACAAGACGCACTACAATAAACACATAGCTCTTGCAAGCAGGGCATCTTGATGCTTTGCCTCTCCATCCTGCATGCAGGGCATCATGCTAATATACCTCCTGCTGGCGTGGCCCTACTTGCAATGGCAGCTTCAAGTCCTTGAGCTGGTTGCGCACGCTTTAGAAGCAGTCATCATCATATTTGGAATACTACAGATGGATGGCAGCAGTGAAGCCTACATGACTTGGGTGATGATAGGTGCGTCTGGCCTCTTTTATTTCTGACACTAAGTGCTGCATTTTACAGATGCATATTATGGTCAACCACACGAACAATGCCCCCGAAGTGTCTCACTTAGCTGTTCACCCATCCTGCATGCATCTCAATATGCCCTAAGCATACCAAAACATGTTTAAAGGTCCAAATATTAAGGTTCGCTGAAAAGTTAGCAAACTGAGGTGCGCACCTATCATCATGCTGCGTATTGCTCAGGGGCTATTTTGCACCCATTTTGGCAAGAAAAGGTGGATTTTCAAACTCGCACCAAATGACCAGCACTCCTAGACTTAAGCTGCTTTTAGGTCGCCTAAGCATGCTGCGATGTCAGATTTTGCGGAGGGCCACTGGGAGAGCGTGCTGGGGGTGCTGAGATATGGTCGAAAAACGCTAAGTGAGGCAATTTTCCTACAACAGGGGGGGTTTGTTCGTGGGGGCGACCTTATGTCAGGATGGACAAACTGGCTTTGAATGAAATTTAAATCTATATTTGATTACATCATTGATATTACATCATCAATATTACATCATCAATCTATATTTCAATGTTATATCAATATTACATCACAAAGGAATTAGCAAAATTTCAGCTTTTTTTGGCACATCCCGTTGCACCCTCACCTCCGGTTGACCCCATTCCTTCGCCAATTTTGTTCAATTTTAGTTCTACAAGTCTTGAGAGCAAGATAATCGCGATGGGGGAGGATATTGGACCTGGTTTTGGCTTGGGACAGAAGAACCCTAGCCGCCTCAGGCCTCTTGATGATGCAGGACACATTGATTTGATGCCTTGGGTCCTGCCCACAGTGCTCCACACGCACATGGGGGCACCTCATGAACCATTTGCATGCACTGGCTGCGCGCATGCATGCCACGTTGCGCCAACCTCCTTAAATTGGGGGGTTCCAGTAGGGCATGCCACGTTGCACCAAATTAGTGCTTCCGTTGCAGGTGTGGACTGAAGCTTAAGCGTTGGCCCTGGGTGGTCAATGCGAGTCCTTGCTCTTGAATAGTGCAAGGGCGGGGGTTTGTTGGATCTCTTCTCGTGTGACCTCCCTTGCTGTCGTGATTCTCTTTCCTTCCAAGCCGAGGACGGCTTGACCAGGGGAGGAGGAATTCTACGTGCCAAGCACTAGCTTATAGAATCACAAGGAGGTGTAGTGAAGGAGGGTGAGGTCACACCTTGTGGGTATTTTGCAGTGACCAGGTCATCGGCTGCGTTCGACTCCCAGAGCAATATCATCCCCTGATCGCTTATCTGTAATGCAAACTCTGCATTTACCCATATGCCCTCACGCTTAAGTCCACTGCAGGACGTAATACCCCCAAACTTTTGATGAGGATTGTCCCAAAGGCACATGAAGAACAAGGGGTTTACAAGGGGTTTACAATGGTGGCCTACAGCCCGAGACTCTGGCTGATGACAGCTGGTGAAACAAGCTCAACCAGTATCAAAAATTGAGACTAAATCTGACACAAATCTAAGAAGTCTGTATGAGTCTTGATTTAGGAAAGCATTGATCTCAGAATCAGTGATAGTATGATGGCAAGCCAAGAATGGAATAAAGTCAGCGTTTGAAGGCGGAGCAAACACACGCAAAGTCTTAAACATCTCCTCAAAAAGGTCCTTGTGTCTCATGCGTAGCTCACGCACCTCAGTACATTTGCAAAAGAAAAGCACATGTTTTTCATCCTGGACTTCCCCACACTCACACTTATCACAGATACTTGAACCCCCAAGCCATTTACAAGACTCCACCCTCAAGTGATGAGCACGCAATCTAAATCTGCTAATGTTTCTCAAAACATGCTTGTCCAAATCCTTGAACAGATACGAGGGGATACAAAAAGGAGCACCTCTGGGACCACTCTCAGAATTCCCACACCACTTATGATACGTCACTGCCTTCTTGTTAACTGCACGAGGACAAAAAACATCGGCCCCTCTCCACACTTTCTGCTGTCTGTATTGCAAATCACCAATGAACTCTTGCATGGGGATTTTCTCAGCTCTCAGCATGTTCTGTTTGAACGAATCACCATTCCGCATCCCACCAAAAGCATTAGAGACTTCAGCAGACCAGCAAGAGGAATCAAAAGAAGCCAGACTTAAATCAGCCCTCAGCACACGACGCAAAACTTCACTATTGGATTCAAGCATGCTATTAAAAAACTTGATGGAGGCACGGAACCAGAAGAACTGCAGAGGCTCCTGGCCACACTCTCTCAACACCGGCCAATTTGTAGTACTGTTCTTTACTCCAAGAATGCGCCTCAAGGAACACAGATGTCTTTTCTGCAATTGACTATCAAACTCACTGCCTTCTCTCAAGTAATGAGTTCCCCACACCTGGCACGCATACATCCCAGCAGGAATGCCATACACACATGAAGAACAGACTTGCATGACAGTTAAACGTTAGGAAAGAAATGAAAAACTAAGTAGACAGAGGCCCCTCCCCACATCAACTATGGAAAAGGAGATGCATATGTATGTATTGGCTCAAAAGAGCTGTAAGTCCCCTCCACCACAAAGCAGGAACAAAAAAGGCTAGTGGGGGCCTGGACTCCAGAACCTGGCTGTGAGGAGTATTTTTGTTTTAGATTGTGTGCCTATTGGAAACAAGTTTGTGGGCCTGAATCCTTAATGTAGTGCAAGTGTGTACTTTTGAGTCATGCAAGCAGCAGCACCAGCATGATATAATATTCTTTCCGATGTGCGCCAAATTAAAGCCCCGTTCTCTTATTTCATTCCCAGGGTGCTTCTTTGGCGTCATCCTGCTGCTCCTGGTGTACGAGCTTTGGCGCCTTTGCTCAGTTCTCATAGATGTTGTAGATTGGCTAAAGGAGAGGTGCAGCATGCAATCCAAGGTGGCACCCTCTGTATGATTTTCATGGAGTGGTAGATTTTGAATGAAGATAAGGCGAACATTGATTCTAACTGTGATTAAGGGCAGGAGCCAGCCTGCTGTTGAGTATGCGTGCATATTTCCGCAAGCATGCTTGTGTGTGTGTGTGTGTGTGTGTGTGTGTGTGTGTGTGTGTGTGTGTGTGTGTGCATGTGTGTGTGCATGTGTGTGTGTGTGTTAAAGCCTAAGTGCAGTTTATCTGGCAGCCTGCTGCATGCATTGTCCTGCCTTGCTGCAGTACTCCAGATATTACAGATCACGACATTCTGCTGGTAGATACTGTTGTTTTGTAAGAGCATGTTGTGCTTGGACTTAGGTTTGCTGCCTATCTTTATTGCATTGAACAGCCTGCGCTTTGACTTGTTTGATACCGTGATATTTCACGACCATTTCGGTTGTCACTGTAAGTTAATTCTGAGCCAATATTCGAGACTTTGATTAATCATTGCTAGGTGTTTAAACCCATTCAAATTGAAAATTAATTAATTTTGGAGCTGAAATTTTCAGTGAAAAGGGCTTGCGCTTAGATGACTCCCTTATTTTGGTGCCGTCAGATAATCATCCCATGAGAAGCAGGGCTGTTGCCACAAGGACTTGCCCTGCTTCGTCAATGCCTAGATGCCCTGTTGTGGATGTTTGGTTGGGCAACCCTTGTGTGGGTAACATATAAGCCGCTTCGTCGGAGATATTTGGGCTGTTGTTTCCCGCTTGCTTCAACCAGAAACAACCACAAAAATGCCAGTTGAAATAGCGCTGGCCAATCACAAAAAATGGTTGTTTCAATCGCAGCTGTACAACATGTTTCGCAGCTAAAACAATTGACAAACAACCGTGGTTGTTCCAACCATTTTTTGTGATCGGCCAGCGCTGTTTCAATCGGTATTTTTGGCTGGTTCTGGTTGTTTCAACTATGATTGATCTGGAGCTGAAACAATTGGCAAACCAGTGATTGTTTTAGTTGAGTAAGGCAGCCATTATGCGACACACAACTGTGCTTGTGTGATTAATCATCTTCCTGCTTAATTTTTAATAGCAGGCCGCGCCATCCCCCTGCTGTTGACTGCTGGTGAGGGGGCAGCAGCAGAAGAGGTGCTGGGGGAAGCGCCAGGGTTCATGCAATCTTCGATCTTTAGGTTCCTAGGATCCTTTGGGATCTAAAAACCTCTGACGCTGACTGGCAAAGTGTAGCAAGCAAGTACATCCTAGGTGAGCTGTTTTTAACACCTGGTCTCTTCCCAGCAAACTGGCTTTCTTTTATTCCTTCAAGGAACAAGTTATCCGCAGCGCCCCTGGGTGCATAAATTTGGGCATTTCTCCAACTATCATCACTAAACTTGCTTTGAAGGCTTCATGTTCATTCAAGCAAGCACATTTTTAAACTGGCTGGCACTAGGCGCTCTTAAAAAGACTTTTACAGCCCATCATCCCCAAGATCAGGCACGGGGTACAGCATGTAAGCCTCCTGGCCCCCATTGCCTCATTTTTTTTCTTTTGTCTTTCGGTGAAGGAGACACGGTGCCTCGGCCCTGAATTCAGCAGGCATGCTCTCTCTGTACGTTACCAAGGTTAAGCTTGACCTGAGCTTCCCTAGGATCTCTCCTCCTTTGCTTTATATCAGGCCTCTAGCTTTTCAGTTATGGGGCCTTCCCTTAATGCACGCGGCCTTTGGCTTGCGTAAACTTTTCCTTTTCCTTTTTCTTGGTATCTATCTAGGATGCAAAGCATACCAATAGAGTTTTGCGGACAAAAATAAAGAGGGAAGAGAAGGAATGATTTGATCTGGGGAATGAAGCTCCTTCCACATCAAACTCAGGATCAGAGAAGACATTGGTCCGAGGAACCATGAGTCCCTGCCATCACCAGCCAGGAAGAAATGGGGGGGGAATTTTAAGGGAGCAGCACCCAGTTTTATCTATGGGAATTGCTGTTGCTCCACACAGCACGCATTGTGGCAGCGATTGTGAGCATGCTTAACCTGTATTATGGTGGTAATCCTGAGCAAAGGGCATGTGATCAGCTTGTTAGCAACACTTTGAGGCAAAACCTAGCTGCTTGAAATAAATGTGCAGACACGTTGCTTCTAACTTTATCACCTGTTTTCCTGTTCCATAGCAACTCGTTTATAACAAGATGTGGGAGGTTTTCAGGTGCACCAGGGCAAGGAGTAACCTCTCTAAAGAGAGGCTGGTGAGTCTGTCCGACATTCCCATCTAAGAGTCTTAAATGGGAATGTAAGGATAAAGCAGCCATTTCATTTAAACTAAACTTTGCATGGTTGGGTGAAAATTTCCCCCTAAGCTAACAATATACAGAACTCCCTCAGCTGACAATTCCGTTAGCACCAGGCTAGATGTAGCATTGCTCCACGTTGATTTTTCACTTCTGCGAGATCAGGAAAATAATTGTTTAAAGGCACAGGTGTTAGAAAGACGAATGCATTATGGATGCCATCTGCTTGCACCACTGGCCAATTGATGAAGCCTTCATTTTTTTACTGCAACAGAAAGCATCTACACCCCTTGCTCGTCTGGAAAAGATGAACATTAAGCAGGAGTTCAATTATGCGGCTAGTTCAGCCCTTACAATAGTATTGGTGATTCCCGCTCCATTAGGATGGACATAATTGGAATTGTCACTGTCACTGACAGTGTCAGGGTGGTAGACTCCTGCTCCAATAACGCGTTTTTCAAGGTGGATATGGCAGCTGCCATCTGTGTATGCCCACTCTTTCCAGTTCTGAACTTTTCGGACCAGGTTTGGGCTAGATGCTGTAAGCGGCGTAAGGGGATGTTGGTTCAGAATAGAAAAGAAAAAAAATATGTAGGCAGAGGAAACTCTCCCTACATCAATTAAGGAAAAGGGGACACATTGGCTCAAAAGAGCCGTGAATCCCCTCCACCACGGAGCTACAAAAAGAAGATTCTAATGGGGATCTGGAGGGTAATTGGAAGCACCCGGATCCATAACCTGGCTGCAAGAAGTATTTTTGTTTTCGATAGCACGCTAGTGGTAACAAGCTTGCTGGCATACATGACAGAATGGGCATGAAGTTTGTGAGCAAGTTTATTGGCGCGTTGGTGGTCAAGTCCCAATTGTTTAAACTGGTTAAGGGTGTGCTCACTATAGCAGGTCCCACCAACACCCAAAAGGATGGTGTGGAGAGTCACAACTTTTGCATTAATGAGTTTGCAGAGGTCTGCATGCTGCCGCTGTGCCGCCTCCAACTACTGTCTAGGCCTCGTGTCTTCACAGTACATAATTTCAATCAAGTGCATATGCTGCTGGTTTACATTCAGTCGGTGGGGTTGCCTCACGCAATTGGCTTTTGTGGTCCTCAGTGTGGGGTTGCGTCTGCTGCATAACACATGATGGTGTGAGCAGGGGGTGGAAGGAGAAGAAGGAGTGGGTTTGGAAAAGAAAAGAAAAGAAAAGAAAAACTACGTAGGCAGAGGAAACTCTCCCTATATCAATTAAGGAAAAGGAGACACATTGGCTCTTGTTAGCTTCATGAGGATTTCTTTGGTGTTTTTTATTTAGAGTAATGGTAGCCCATCCCTGGGTGCTAAGGAGTCTCACTGCCAACTCAAGCTCTCTGCCAACAACTCAAAGGAAAAACAGAAATCCAAAGACAAAAAGCTCAGTTTCTTGCATCACATGAACCCTTCCTTTATCTTGGAGTTCAAATCACCATGGACTTAAATTGGAAGCATCAAATTCAACGCATGACCTGTAACCTTAAAAACAAGCTTGATAATCTTGACTCCTCCTATGCTTCCCCACGTCAAACGCTTGGCATTGTCCGTACAGCCATAATCCCTAGCCTTGCCTATGCTTTTGCAGTTACTCCTTGCACACCAGCAGACCTCATCATTTGGGACACCATGATAGACAGGATTACCAAACATAAATACAAACTCTGGAACAGCACAGCAGCAGCTATGATTCGCGAAGATTCTGATAATTTTGGACTAGGGCGCACCTCAATTTGTGTAGAATACCACAGATGCCTGGCTTTTGCACTCACATCTAGCCTAGAAGATCCCTCAACTAGACACCGCACCATAAGCCTCAATCTCCTCACTAAGCAAACAGCAGACCTTAAGCTCTTATCTACATCCTATCTTACCAAACGAGAAGGAACCAATCTGCACATAAGACGCCAGCTCAACTTTTGCATGCGTGCCCGCCAATTGATCAGTATCCACTCTAGTAAGCTCCACCTCATGAAACAAGAGGAAGTTGTGTTCAATGAGGACTTAAACCTCATCCATAAAGCCCTCTCCCTGCATAAGCCACCTCCCCACAATCTCTCCTCCCTCATAACCTGCATAACGCAACCCCTAATGGGCCTTGGAATTAATGGAATCCATGAACTCACATCCCCGTGTAAGACTCACGTCATCACAGTAGCTCAGCTACAATCCAAATACTCCAAGGTTAATATTAAATGTAAAATAGCACTCAACAGACTGGCAGCACTGGTTAACCTCCCCCAGACAGAAGAGTTGAATACATCCTCCATCCAAAAAATCATTGCCTACAAAAACACTGAAGCAAATATTCTTGCACATTACCGCCTTATCAACAACACACACGTGAGTGGCCTCAATGTGGAACCAGGTACCACGATTCATACCTACCCTCTTACAGGCTCCCAACCAAACAGCACCCCTTCCACACAAGTAGTGCCATCACCACAATCTCGCTCCACATCCCACTACAGAACCAAAAATACTGGACGCCGCCTCAGACGTAACCAAGCCACCCTGTCTGCCCCTAAGTTGATATTCCTACACAAGAAATATGTCCTATTGCTCAGGAAGTAATGACTGCCAAAGAAACACAACCCACAGATGAGCCACCCAATAAAAGAATTCGCTCAATTCGTAAGTTGAGCATCACCCCTACACAAATTATTCATCAAAGCACTTTTAACTACATCCCAACACAGCTCAACTCCCCATACACAACAGATACTTGCCAGACAGACAAAACCCGCAACCCTCCTACCTGTCCAAACACTCCACACAGCCTAGATACACAAATCAATCACTACAAAAACAAGAAGAAAAAATTACTTCACATAGAGACAGAGCTCACCCCTCCTGTCATCAACCTCATCGGCTCGCTTTGCCAAGCCTCTGAGGTCTGGGAGCATAGGAAAACATCTGTCCAGAAGCTCACAAAAGCAAAAACAGCTAGTCATGCCATCAATGTTATATATGATCATGACTTTGACATATCCCATATAGATGGTTGGAGAAACTGCACGGTTCATAAAAAAGACAGAAGGAGAACCCTAACCCACCACCAAGTGCAATACCACACCCATTTTGCCCCAATGATTATAGAGAAGTGGGCCCTGCCTTATTTCAAGAAAGCTGGCCTTCAGCCTGCGACTACCTCAACTGCTGCTCGCACTGAATTGAATGTGCATGCTGCCAAATATGCAATTACCATGGTGGTTATGAACCTATTAACTCTGAACCTCCTTACCTCGATATGTATATTTGTGATGTCTGCCAAAGAACGTACCACTGGAAATGCATGAAAGAACTAGGTTGCTACACTGATGGGCAAAGACAAGAGATAGATGAAGCTGACACGTGGGCTTGTCCCGCCTGTGCAGGTCTAGACATTGCACAGAAGATTGACAGAGAATTTCAGTCTAAGGAAGAGCTCATAAGGGTCACTTGGTTGCCCTCCTGGGAGCCTGAGGAAACTAAAGAAATTTGGCCTGAATTCCAACAGCGCCTGCTTGAATTTGAAGCCAGGCAAAGCGAACCCGACCTCTCCCGACCCGCAGCAGACTCTGCCCTCTCTAACCTTGAAAGACAAGGTTTTGAAAAGCCTGGCAGCAGAAACTTGACACAGAACTGCGCAACAAAATCACCTTTGATATTCACCCCACCAATCCACAAGTTGACATTCAACCCACTGGTTGTTGTGAATTTTGGCTGCATGACGTTGACCTTGTTAAGTACAAAGCTGAACAAAACCCTAATCAAAAACCGTTAGACACTAAATCAAACAGCCCCCAGCCTCGTGCCCCACCTCCCCTTATCCTTCCAGAAATTTACAAATCATGCATGGCCTGCATTTACAACACACAAGGTAAATGTGTGGGGATGATAACCCCTAGCCGATTTCAAATTCTTTACAAGGCATTCTATAAGGCCAAACTTGCTGGCTCGCATGAAACCATAACACCTACTCCTACTAGCTTTGCATCTGAGCTGCAGGGGCTCCTTACTCGCAAGACTGTGCTAGAAACCAAGTATGCTAGCAAAAAGATTAAAGACTCCTTTTCGCGAGCCCTGCCAACCCACATCCACACTGCCCTTAAAGAATGGGCCCTGGTAACTCAAGAAAAAATGGCCTCCCCGCTGGACCACAACCCACAATACCAACACTACTGGAGCTACGACCCCCGAGACACTCTCTTCGGTGCCTATCATAACTCCTTCTCATCCAAATTTTCAGGTTTTTCCGTCTGCCATCCCATTTACGATGAGAATGTTATGACTCAGGCCTTGCGTCATTCTATTTACTCAGCTATTATCAATACAGAAGCAACTGCAACCTTCATGTTCCTCCCTATCTGGGGAAAACAAATGATAACTAACCCCTACTCTAAGCTCATCACTGCTTATCCACATCTCTGTTGTGAACTTGGAACAATCACACGTAATAACCTCTGCTACAATGATCCACAATCTTGCCTCAACCAGGAAATACCTCTTCCTCAGCACACATGGGACCTACAAATTGTTGCTGTCTGGAACACATCTGCAAGGATCCATCTAAACAATCACAACCCAGCTTGGCTGCAGGGCCTGGCTTCGGCTGTACCAGAAGTTAACTGGAAGCTGCGCAATATAGGCAACCATTCTACTCTCAATACAATGCATGCTGATATGCCTGGATTCAATAAATGCCAACGCCTCTCCTCTGACAAACAACAAACATCTAGAAACCCAACCTATTCACACAAAGGTAATCAGGAAAAACTTTTTGCACCTAACCAATCTAGTCCAACCCTCAAGCTCAAAGTCCCTGACTGGAGGACATGGGCCTACACTGATGGTAGTTGTCAAATCCAGAATAGCAAACAAGAAATTGGAGCAGGCATCTACTGCCCTCTCACTGACAGCAGAAGTTTTGTCGAGCCCAATGGTGCTGGAATTACCAACACCATATGTCGAGCTGAATTAGCAGCAATTGCTGCTGCCATCACGCACTCTTATTCACACATTGCTTCAGACAGTCTCACCTCTCTCCATCAAATACATAAACAACTTATTTACCCAGAGAAGCACAAACAGCATATTCAAGGGGACGTCCTAAAAAACATATCTACCCTCATTAGCAACTCACAAACCAATATTTGTGTCTACAAAGTAAAATCTCATGCTGGCATTGCTGGTAACGAGTGTGCAGATGCTATTGCTAAATATCAAGCAAGCCAAGCCAATAATAACGTGGCTGATACTGGGATCCCTAGCGCAGGCCCTGGTGGAAATCCTTTCTCTCACTTATTTTGGTTAGCCAAGGAGGAAAAAATGAACACAATGCTGACACACCCACAGCTCCTGCTCCCAATCCTAAAGTCACCTACCTCCCCAATCTTCAAAATGCTCTCAAGTCTCACATGCATATAAAACACAGACTTGGATATGCCAACCCCAAAACAGGCTACTACACTTGCTATCAGAGCTTATTACCTCATGTTAACAAGAAAGTCAGCAACACCTTTAGAAACATGCCTTGTATATCCACACCTATGAAGCACACCATTTTACAATATCGCACTGGCACCCTCTATAACCAAAAACATGCAGTTCGCTTCAAGAGGTCCACTGACCCACTATGCCCTCTCCCAGGCTGTCATCAATTAGACAGTGCACTCCACATGCTTTCAGGCTGCCAAAATCATATCATCTCCAGCATGAAAACTGAACGCCACAATGTTGCTGGAAGAATGATCATCAAAGCTCTTAGCAAAAGCCCTTTGGGGGCAGGCTTGGTTAACATGGACATAGGGAGTGATGATAGGCTGGCGCAACACAGCCTCCAAATCCCTGCACATGCATCAAACAGAATTTTACCCCCTTACCTTTTTCCTATAAAATTTCCTAAGAGATCTAGACTCACATCCAGTCGTCCTGATGCTATACTGATTACTCCCTATAAAGCCAAACCCACTCCTTCTTCTCCTTCTTCCACTCGCTCACACCATGCGTTACGCAGCAGACACAACCCAACACAGAGGACCACACGAGCCAACCGCGTGAGACAGCCCCACCAACTTCATGTAAACCAGGGACATGTGCACTTGATTGAAATTAAGTACTGTGAAGACACGAGGCCTGGACAACAGTTAGAGGCGGCACAGCGGCAGCATACAGACCTCAGCAAACTCATTAGTGCTAAAGTTGTGACTCTCCACACCATCCTTCTGGGTGTTGGTGGGACCTGCTATACTGATCATACCTTGAACCAGTTTAAACAACTTGGACTGGACCATCAACGGGCCCATAAACTTGCTCAAAAACTCCATGCCCATTCGGTTCAGTATGCCCATAAGCTTGTTACCACTAGACGTGCTATGGAAAATGATGCTTCTCACCGCCAGGTTCTGGAGCCGGGTGCTTCCAGTAACCCTAAAGATCCCCATTAGCTCTTCTTCTTTGTAGCTTTGTGGTGGAGGAGACTCACGGCTCTTCTGAGCTAATGTGTCTCCTTTTCCTTAATTGATGTAGGGAGAGTTTCCTCTGCCTACGTAGTTTTTCTTTTCTTTTTTTCTATGCTCAAAGGCTTCAAGGTTGCTGAGGTGGACAACTCCTCCCCAAAAAATAGGCATGTTTTAAAAAGCTTTCAGCATAGGTGGGCCGAAACCTCAGACACTTAAGCTTGGTTGCAATATGTAGCCTCTTTTCCAAGCCCTGTCTGTTGCATTAGGGTTCAACTGTGCAAAATTAATGCATGATCGCGCACAGACTGCTGGACTCAGTGGGCAGGTGCCATTAAAGGGCCAGTAAGATGCTCAGAGGATTAGCAATGCTTATCTGCTTGAGGAACAACATGTCTAGGCACATGAAAAACTCCCTACGGACCAATACCACGCCCCAGAACAAAAAATACAGGCAGACTGGGTTAATAAGTTGAAATGCACCACTTTTGATGTAGCTATCTTGATGAATGCATTATTCTTATGTGCACCAAGTCGCTCCTGCACCACATCCGACTGAACTGTGTTGATGATTATATGCTTCCGAAGTGATTCATACATGCACAAAGGAACAGCTACATAGGCAGCAAGACCACTCCCTATATCAATGAAGGGAAAAGGATACCCAGGGCTGTGGCACCATGTGTCCCCAATACTAAGAGAGAAAAAAAAGAAAAACTACGTATGCAGAGAAGACTCTCCCTACATCGGTATGCTCGGTATGCTCGGTATGCTCTTCAAGAAAAAAAATTGCCAGGTAATCTAACCATGTCAACCATTAAACTTTCGTATAACATCATGTTCATCGAAACTTGGATGAAAATCGGAGGGCCCCAGATCACTCTCTTGGCCTCAGATCACATAAAATTGGCCCACACCTCCATCCAGGGGCCCTTTCTCTTTCCAAAAGGAAGGCATAGTTAACTTATTTCTTTTGTTTCTCTTGGTGAAGAAGATACACGGCGCCTTGGTCCTAGTATCCACTTTTCCTTAATTCATGTAGGAGGTCCTTCCACTGCCTGCATAGTTTTCAAGGAAAGAAAAGGAAAGAAAAACTACATAGGCAGAAGAAACTCTCCCTACATCAATTAAGGAAAAGGGGACACATTGGCTCAAAAGAGCCGTGAATCCCCTCCACCACGGAGCTACAAAAAGAAGATTCTAATGGGGATCTGGAGGGTAATTGGAAGCACCCGGCTCCATAACCTGGCTGCAAGAAGTATTTTTGTTTTCGATAGCACGCTAGTGGTAACAAGCTTGCTGGCATACATGACAGAATGGGCATGAAGTTTGTGAGCAAGTTTATTGGCGCGTTGGTGGTCAAGTCCCAATTGTTTAAACTGGTTAAGGGTGTGCTCACTATAGCAGGTCCCACCAACACCCAAAGGGATGGTGTGGAGAGTCACAACTTTTGCATTAATGAGTTTGCAGAGGTCTGCATGCTGCCGCTGTGCCACCTCCAACTACTGTCTAGGCCTCGTGTCTTCACAGTACATAATTTCAATCAAGTGCACATGCTGCTGGTTTACATTCAGTCGGTGGGGTTGCCTCACGCGGTTGGCTGTTGTGGCCCTCAGTGTGGGGTTGTGTCTGCTGCGTAACACATGATGGTGTGAGCAGGAGGTAGAAGGAGAAGAAGTGGATTTAGCTTTATAGGGAGTAATCAGTATAGCATCAGGACGGCTGGAGGTGAGTCTAGATCTCTTAAAAGATTTCTTGGAAAGAGTTAAGGGGGTATAATTCTTAAAGAAAAGAAAAGAAAAGTCTACGCAGGCCACAGGCCGCGTGCATCAAGGAAAGGTCCCTTAACAAGCAAGCTAGCAAGAGCCTCACCAGAGGTCCCTCAAAACTGCACCAGCTACAGCTAGCCTAGGAGAGGGAAAGAGACTGAACTAATGAGGATCGGGCGGGTTGTCGGCCATGCCCCGAGACGCCCAGACTCTCCTTCTCCTTGTATCCACCTCCGCGCGCCCAGCGAACCCCCCACCGAAGCCCCCAGTAAGCAAAGAGCATGTCTGGTGTTAATGATAGTGGTTAGTCTCTGTATGGCATGGCAGCTCAGCTTGGAAGCTAATGATTTTGTTTTGTGTTTGGATAGGCCCAAATTGACAAGAGGTTTGATCGTGTACTCATTGTAAATAGTGCCAGCCACACCAATCAGGATGATGTGTAGAGTCACTTTGTTGTTCCTGTTTCGATTCCTTGAGCTGCGGGTTTTAAGTCTGGTTATAGTGTGAGCATGCTGAGTTGCTGCAGTTTCTAAAGTGATGAAAGGGTTGGTGTCTGGACAAAATTTCAGTTCAACAAGGTGAGTGTCTCTGTCTTGAGGAGGGATCTTAGAAGGATCAAGGTGAGCTTGTCTTCCTGGGATAGATCTCACAAAGATAACATCAGGTCGGCTCTGTTGCCGGGCAGAGGAGCCAGTACCATTAGGAAAAAAACAGTCTGGAATGGCTCGCGAGATATTTTCTGGGACTTGTATCCCCTGATCCAACAGTCTCTCATTGCGGCAGGCATCCATACCAATAAGGGATGAGCCAAACCTGCCTTTGCTAAGGGCTTTAACACAGAAGCTAAGGCCAACATGGTGTCTGTCGGTGTGCATACCGCTCATAGTTGGATTTGGACGTCTGAGGACAACATGATTAATGCTGTCCATATCATCACACAGCGGGCATCTTCCATCGGTGGAAGACCTATTGAATCTGATGGCATGCTTTTGTGTGTAGACTGTCCCTGTGCGGTATTTGATTACATCTATCTGTTGTTTAAAGAGTAATCTTAGGAGTAGACCAGAAGGAGTTGCTGATTTCCGTGTTAGCAAGTTGACAGGTTGGGTTGTGAGTCTCTATATTGGCAGTGGTGATTGGGGAAGTGGGTTGTATGGCATGGTTGAGCCTCTGCCAGCTATTGTAATGGTAGCCAGAGATAGCAGCAGAGCCTAGCTTGTGCTTTGTATGCGTGTGTAATTTAAGTTTGTCGGTCAGGTTGTTGAAGTAGTGGGTTGGGAAAGCGTGGGAGCGGTGCAGGCTATCATTTCGTCCGTGTGAGGTCTTCAATGAGAGCCAGTAAAAATTGTGGAATGGGTCCCAGGCATGTGGGAGTTCAATGTCTGTGGTGGCCGTGAGAGCTGCAGACCGTGCGCAGGCATCAGCCCCCTCATTGCCAATGATGCCAGAGTAGGCTTTGACTTTGTAGAAATGAATAGGATGAGGGGAGTGCTCTCATATGGTTGATATAGCACGAATGAGCTCTGCATGTAGGTGGTTCTTCATGCGCATCGGGTGAAGGGTTTGTTTAGGAATCTGGAGGAGGCAGGATGCACTATCAGAGCCAATGTCAATTTGCCCTTGTTGGAGTGCCACTAGAATGCCTGCAACTTCTGCTCTGTTGATGGTGTTAGTAGGTCCATGACCATTGGTTTTTATGTGCAGCTGTAGGTGTTGGGAGGGTGGAGCAGTGTCCCTTCCCGGTTTGTAAATACCTGAACCAGAAATTGGTGGGGAGTCATCATCTTTGTGTTTGATTATACTGCCATCTGTGTAGGTGATTTCTCTCCAGTCTTTGATTTTAGGTGTGAACGTCTTCTTGTATTCGGCAGGTAGGAAGGCTGCCCTAGCCTGAGGGCACTTGTGTGAACAGCTAGGAATGTCAGGGGGAAGTGATTGGAATTTCTTTTTCCTCTTGTCTGATGCTAGGTGTTGATGGGTACGCAGTGGCGTGGCAGGATTTGGGAGATCCAGGGGTAGCCAGTGGGCTTCTGGTATATCTCGATTGAGGAGTTGGAACCAGTCTTTATTTGCGCTATCCAGCGCTTCTCTAGCATGAAGATTCCAGACTACAATGATTTGCATAGGATAAGAAGGTAGGGTGGGTTTTGGTATGGTGCTGAGCCAGTGCTGGAATGCCTGGAATTGGATGTTTCCGGCAGGGAATTTGGCAAGCACTTTTGCAAGACCCGGGTAATGGCTAAGCCAACTCATGTAAGCGTTGCAGCTGAAGCCTCTCCAGTGGGGGCAAAAGCAAGAAGGCGGCAACTGGATCTGTGGTTTGGAGGGAGGAGTGCACTGCGTGGGGCAGGAGTCTGAACATAATTTCATCATCATGAGGGGGATGGCAGAAGGAGAAGCCATTGTAGCGTACAGAGAGGGCGTCTGTATGTGCCCCGAAGACCTGGTTCCGGCAGTTTGTGCTGAAATAAGTGTTGTAGGTGTCGTCAAATTCAAGAGGGTTGGAAAACCCCTCTGTTGAGACCATGCACCATTTACGTAGGGCTGATCGAATGTGGGGAGGTGTGATCAGCGCATTAGAATTGTAGACCTTTTTGCTCTTGGCAGAGATACGTTTTTGTTGGGACTTCCTACGTGAGAGTAGTCCCATAATTTCTGGTGCTGTATCCTGGACGGGTGGCTAGATGGTGGCGTGGATGCCTGCCTTTTTGGCTGCTTCATAAGCCTCGAGCAGGGTCTGGAGTCTGTCTATAGTCAGCATACCAACGCACTTGCCATGGGCATTGTAGATACAGGCACGTTCAAGGGTGATGACTTCCGGCATTTGTGCTGGCATGGTGATCTCATCAGATGTGTCAGGTTGGAGACTTTCCTTCATGAGATCAACACTTCTAATGATAATATCACATTGCCATGTTGGCATGATATCTGTCTGGGGGTTGGTAGGTTGGAAGTCAAAGGTGACATTTTTGCGAATGGCGCAGCTGGTAGTTGAGAGCCATGGAGAGTCAGAAAGGCTCTAGGGGTTGCCTTCAAAGCCTTGGTTGACAAGATTGTCCAGGTCTACCTCATCGTCCAAGGGGTCTACTGTGTGTTCCAGCCTTTCCTCCTCAAAGGCTTGCACATGGGCATGTAGATCTGGATGCATTTGTAACATATCATCAGCTTCCCATTTGGGATGCCATTCCACATGGATCATTTCACAATCTTCAGAGAAGTTGATCCTTTCCGCTTGTTGAGAGTCTGACAGAGGGGCGCACGCAGGGCAGTCCCAGTGCTCATTTGGTTTGCTCAGTGCCCGGTCATTTTGGGAGCATGCTTTGATATCTATGAGGCAGCCCCAATGGTAAGTGCGGCAGGTATCACAGGTGGGCATGTCGTTGTAGCATTGAGATTCATGGGTGTGTTCTTTGCTCACAGGGCTCCAACAGAGTTGGCAGCACGGGTCTTCTTAAATCCTTCTAGGTACATGCTTTGAATAGGCTACTTTCAGCCCATCATTTTTGAAAAAGGGTAAGGCCCACTTTTCAATTGTTACAGGGTGCCATTGGACTTTGTATTGAGTTGCTGCTTCTCTTGAGAGGATCTCTTGGATTTCCGTAAATGTTGCCAGCCCAATATTTTTAGGATGACATGGTCATAGCGGAAGATGGTGTTGCTGATTTGTTCTGCGCTCAATTCAGCAGCCTTGTCATGCTTATAGTTCCAGAGCCACTGGGCAACGTCAGTGCCTGGTGTGTTTGGAGGTAGGGGGCATGGGGTTATAATGGATTGTGTGTGTTATTCTAGGTACGTTGTTGGATCTCGGCTCCCTCTGGGCCTCCTGACCCCAATTTTGGGGGTCTGTGTGGGTTCCAGGGGCAGAGCCTGTGTGAGGGGTGTCAAAAGGGGTTGGGTGGGGTCTGTGTCATATGCTTGTGCTTGTGGTCCTTCCACATAGGAGTTGTTTCTTTTGCGAGTGCGTCTGTCTTGGCACACGTGCGCCTCTATGTTTTTGACTGTTTGGGGACGGGCTGTCCTGGCTGTGGGGGAGAGTATTTTCTACGTCCATATTTTGAGCATTAAAGAGGGGGTTACTGTAAGTCCTGGAGTCAGGACCTATGTGTGTGTTAGGGGCATGGCCCCCATTGACTGGGTTGCGGTTGGGGGGGTTGGGGGAAGCATGTCCTGTGCAGAGCTTTGACCAGTTCCAGCCTGTTGGTGTATGTTCTGTTTTCATCAATTCTGCATATGTTGTGTTATTTATGCAGCGTGATTCAGGGGGTTTATTGGGTGGGCTATCTTGGCTCTGTATGATTGTGCTGATAATTCTGTTCGATGCATGTGAAGGGATTTAAAGGTTGTGCTGCGCCAACCTATCACCACTCCCTATGTCCATGTTAACCAGACCTGCTCCCCAAGGGCTTTTGCTAAGAGCTTTGATGATCATTCTTCCAGCAACATTGTGGCGTTCAGTCTTCATGCTGGAGATGATATGATTTTGGCAGCCTGAAAGCATGTGGAGTGCGCTGTCTAATTGATGACAGCCTATGAGAGGGCAGAGTGGGTTAGTGGACCTTTTGAAGCGAACCGCATGTTTTTGGTTATAGAGGGTGCCAGTGCGATATTGTAAGATGATGCGCTTCATGGGTGTGGATATACAGGACATGTTCCTAAAGGCATTGCTGGTTTTCTTATCTACATGTGGTAACAAACTCTGATAATATGAGTTGTAGCCTGTTTCGGAGTTGGCATATCCAAGTCTGTGTTTTGTATGCATATGAGATTTGAGAGCGTTTTGAAGATTGGGGAGGTAGGTTGTTTTAGGATTGGGTGCAGGAGCTGTGGATGTTCCAGCATTGTGTTCTTTTTTTTCCTTCTTGGCTAACCAAAATGAATGAGACAAAGGATTTCCGCCAGGGCCTGTGCTAGGGATCCCGGTATATAGCCATGTTATTATTGGCTTGGCTTGCTTGATATTTAGCAATAGCATCTGCACATTCGTTACCAGCAATGCCTGCATGAGATTTTACTTTGTAGAAACAAATTTTGGTTCGTGAGTTGCTAATGAGGGTACTACCAACCTCGGAAATGTTTGGGCTGTTGTTTCAACCATGCTGAAACAACCAGGTCTGGTTGATTGCCTCTTGATTCAACCAGAATGGTTGTTTCAACCAAAAACAACCACCAAAATGGTTGATTTTGGTTGATTCAATCAGCTGAATAAAAGGCAGTTGTTTCAACTGCTTTTTAACCAGCTTTTTGGAAGTGCATCCTCTAGCCCCAGGAAAGCCGTGCTTATGAATTCAATTGTTAAGTGGTTCATCCTTGTGGCAAGTGCGCCAGGCTGCATGAAGGATACTGGATTTAACCCACTCTGCTGCTATTGGCTCAGCTAGCTGTAGCCTGCTGATGCCAGTGAGCAGCCTGGCAGGCTAGCTCAGCCAGTAAATGTTCTTGTAGCTAGCCTTCTGCAGGTACTGCCTAGCCAGCAATGTCCCTCTTTAAGAAAGAAAAAAGAATGTAGGCCAAAAATAGTCTCTGTATCAATTTAGGAAGAGGGGACACAATAACTTGAAGGATTTGGAAGTCCCCTCCACCTGAAGCCAAGGAACAAAGAACGCTAGTTAAGCTTGTTAACCTGTGAAAGCTGGTTGATAATCTTTCACCAGCGACCAATCAGCCAGAGATTCAAGTTGTAGGTTAAAGTAAAAAGTAAAAGTAAAAGTCTACACTGGACAGCAACCAGCGTGCATTAATGCAAATGCAAATATTTGGGGAAGACCCAACAGTCAGCACTGAAACTGACAGTGAGTCCCACAAACTAAAAGCATAGCTAGAAGCAACCAAGTTAATGTGGGTCCGGTGGTTTGTCAGCCATCCGTCTAGGTGTGTGCCTGGCTCTCCTGCAAACAGCCCGTTCCACAATCCCCTCCCCCAATCCCCCCGTCGGAAATGTTTGGCCTGTTGTTTCCCGCTTGTTTCAACCAGAAACAACCACAAAAATGCCAATTGAAACAACGCTGGCCGATCACAAAAAATAGTTAAAACAACCATGATTGTTTTGCAATTGTTTTGGATAGAAGAGTGGTTGTTTCAATTGCAGTTGTTTTGTAATTGAAACAACTGTTAAACAACCAGTGGTTGCTTCAACCACTTTTTGTGATCGGCCAGCGTTGTTTTAATTGGCTCTTTGGCTTATTCTGGTTGTTTCAATCATGGTTCTTCTGGAGCTAAAACAATTGATAAACAACCAATGGTTGCTTCAACCATTCTTTGTGATCGGCCAGCGTTGTTTCAATTGGCAATCACTCAACCATCCCAACACTTGCAAATGCACATAATAACCAATGGCCATGGGCCCACCAATACCATCACAAGAGCAGAACTTCTGGGTATCCTTGTGGCGCTCCAACACGAACAAACCACAATTGCCACTGTTAGTGCATCCTGCCTCTTTCAGATTTCAAATCAAACCCTTCATCCCATGCGCATGAGGTATCACCTACATGCAGAGCTCATCCATGCCATATCAACCATATTAGAGCACTCCCCTCACCCTATCCATTTTTATAAAGTCAAAGCCCACTCTGGCATCATAGGAAATGAGGGGGCTGACGCTTGCACTCGCACCGCAGCCCTCTCTGACACAATAGACATTACGCTTCCAGATGTCAGGGACCCTTTCCAAAATTTTTATTGGCTCTCATTAAAGACCACTTCCACACAAAATGATGGCAGGCACCGCTCCCACACTTTCCCGATACACTATCTCACCAACCTGAGCGACAACCTTACAACACACATGCACAAGAAACACAGACTTGGCTCTGCTGACACCTCTGGCTACCACTATCAGAGATGGCAGAAGCTTAACGATGCCACACCATCCACCACCAACGCAAACACTGAAGCTCACAACCTAATCTCTCAGCTTGCAAACAAGGAAATCAGCAACTCCTTCTGGAAAAATCCAAAGTTTACCCTTAAACAACAAATAAATCTCATGAAATATCGAACGGATACCCTGTACACACAGAGCCATGCCTTCAACTTTAACTTTTCCAGCTCTGATAGGTGCCCACTGTATTTGCACAGAGTGGCACTCTGTGCAAATACAGACAACATTTATCATGTTCTGCTTAGGTGTACCAACCCAACAATGAGTGGGATGCACACCAACAGACACCACGCGGCCCTTGGTCTCTGTATAGAAGCCCTCAGCAAAGGCCGTTTTGGCTCATCCCTTATTAGCATGGATGGCTGCAATCATGACAGACTTCTGGATCAAGGCGTACAAGTCCCTGAAAACACCTCTCGAGCTATTCCAGCCTGGGTTTTCCCAATTGGCGCTGCCTCACCTGCACAGCACCAAAGCCGCCCTGACGCTCTATTTGTGCGCCACATCCCAGGCAGACAAGCCCACCTTGATCCTACCAGGATCCCACCACAAGATAGGGACATTCACCTTGTTGAACTTAAATTCTGCCCTGACACAAATCCCTTCATCACCTTAAAACGTGCACAAAATCAACACTCCCACATCATAAGCAGACTTAAAACACGCAGCTTAAGAAACCCAAACAGGAATAACAAAGTGACTTTGCACATCATCTTAGTTGGTGTTGGTGGCACGATTTATAACAACTATACAATTACACCTCTCATAAATCTGGGCCTGACCAAACAAAAAGCTGAATCAGTAGCCTCCCAGCTCAGGGACCATGCCATTTAAAGATTATCCACCATCATTAACACGAGACATGCACTTTGTTTTCAGGGAGCATCTGGGAGGGGGTTTGCTGGGCGCGCGGCAGCGGCAGAGGATGGGAGAAGGAGAGTCCGAGCGCTCAGGGGCATCGCAAGCAATCCCCCGGATCCCCATTAGTTCTGTCTCTTGCTCTCTCCTAGGCTAGTTTTGTCTAGTTTAGGTGGAGGGCCTCCTGGTGAGGCCTCTAACTTTTGTTAGGGGTTCTTCCCTTAATGCACGCGGCCTTTGGCTTGCGTAGACTTTTCTTTTTCTTTTCTTTTTTCCTTTTGGTTGTTTCAATCACGTTTGTTTAATCACGGCTTGATCACTGCTTCATGAAGACTCTAGTAGATATGGTTTTTAGGACATCCCCTTGAATATGTTGTTTGTGCTTCTCTGGGTAAATAAGTTGTTTATGTATTTGATGAAGAGAGGTGAGACTGTCTGAGGCAATGTGTGAATAAGAGTGCGTGATGGCAGCAGCAATTGCTGCTAATTCAGCTCGACATATGGTGTTGGTAATTCCAGCACCGTTGGGCTCGACAAAACTTCTGCTGTCAGTGAGAGGGCAGTAGACGCCTGCTCCAATTTCTTGTATACCATTCTGGATTTAGCAACTACCACCAGTGTAAGCCCACGTCCTCCAGTCAGGGACTTGAGCTTGAGGGTTGGACTAGATTGGCAAGGTGCAAAAAGTTCTTCCTGATTGCTTATATGTGGATATGTTGGCTTTCTAGATGTTTGTTGTTTGTCAGAGGGGAGGCGTTGGCATTTATTCTATCCAGGCATATCAGCATGCATTAATACAATATTGTATTGAGAGTAGAATGGTTGCCTGTACTGCGCAGCTTCCAGTTAACTTCTGGTACAGCCGAAGCCAGGCCTTGTAGCCAAGCTGGGTTGTGATTGTTAAGATAAATCCTTGCAGCTGTGTTCCAGACTGCAATAATGTGTAGGTCCCAGGTGTGCTGAGAGAGGGGTATTTCCTGGTTGATGGAGGATTGTAGATCGTTGTAGGAAAGGTTGGTACGAGCGATGGTTCCAAGTTCACAACAGAGATGTGGATAGGCAGTGATGAGTTTGGAATAGGGGTTAGTTATCATGTGTTGTCCCCATACAGGAGTGTTGCTGTGTGGAGTGTTTGGAAAGGAAGGAGGGTTGCGGATTTTGCCTGTATGGCCAGTATCTGTTGTGCATGGGAAGTTGGGCTGTGTTGGGATGTAGTTAACTGTGCCTTGACTGGCATTAGCTCCTGGATTATTCTGGCTAAAAGGTTGAGGCATGGGTGTGGAGGTGTGTTTTAATGTTGAGCGTGTGCGCTTGCTGGGTGGCCCTTCCGTAGGTGAATCTTGTTGAGTGGGCGTCAAAACATTAGAGCTAGCAGTATTTTGTGTTGAGGTATGAATAACTTGTATAGGGGTGATGCTCAGCTTACAATTGGAACGAATCCTTTTAGTGGGTAACTCTTCTATGGGTTGTGTTTCTTTGGCAGTCTTTACTTCCTGAGTAAAAGGACAGATTTCTTGTGGAGGAATGTTAACTATAGGGACAGACAAGGTGGCTTGGTCATGTCTCAGGCAGCACCCAGTATGTTTGTGTCCGTAGCAAAATATGGAGTGAGGTTGTGGTGATGGCACAACTTGTGTAGAAGGGGTGCTGCTTGGTTGGGGGCCTGCATGGGGGTTGGTATGAATGGGGGAATCCAACTCCACATTGAGGCCATTCACATGTGTTTTTGATAAGGCAGTAACGTGCAAGAGTGTTTGCTTCAGTGTTTTTGTAGGCAATGATTTTTTGGATGGAGGATGTACTCAACTCTCCTTCCTGGGGGAGGTTAACCAGTGCTGCCAGTCTGTTGAGTGCTATTTTACATTTAACGTTGACCTTGGAGTATTTGGCTTGTAGTTGAGCTACTGTGATGATGTGAGTCTTGCACGAGGATGTGAGTTCATGGACTCCATTAATTTCAAGGCACATTAGGGGTTGCGTTATGCAGGTTATGAGGGAGGAGAGATTGTGGTGAGGTGGTTTATGCAGGGAGAGGGCTTCATGGATGAAGTTCAAGTCCTCATTGAATACAACTTCCTCGTTTTTCATGAGGTGGAGCTTACTAGAGTGGATACTGATCAATTTGCGTGCACGGATGCTTCATCTTCTATCCCAGAGCTGGACAACTCCCCCATATCGCTGGACATGCTCTTTCCCGTTTTCTTTCTCAAATTTAACCATTCCAACCATTATCATTTTATAAAATATCATGTTCACCAAAAGTTGATGAAGATCGGAGGATTTCAGATCACTCTCCTGGCCTCAGATCACTCAACACTGGCCCACAGCTCCACCCGTGGACCATTTTCCACTCCCGAATTTTTTTTGTTTGTGACCTCTATATACATTACTAACATCCTGCATAGTCAAAAAAAGGAAAGAAGAAAGACAAAAATTGACCTTTTTGGCACCGTGCTGGAATTTCTTCAAGGTAAATGACTGAATTCCTGTATCTCACCAACCACTGGGTCTTTCCACCCCATTTGTTTTTCAATGATATTCTTTTGGTGCAAGGACTCCACATCACTAAAACTTATTTAATGTAGCGGTCTGGCTGGTCAGATGTGGGCAGATAGGTGTCAAAAAGTAGGATTCATGCCGCAGCTGATTAAGCAAGGTCCCCCCGACCCTGATCTGTAAAGCTCCAACTCCTTGGAATTTTAGAACTTAACTAAAGTATTCACCTGTGTGATGAGCATGTTTAAACACCTATTTTTGGGGGGGAGTTGTCCAGCTCTGCTACTATCCTCTCGATGGCTCCTCACATTAGTGCTGAGGGAATTTCCATAACCGTAGCAGCACTAATGTATTGCGAGACTGATTTATTGTGAGGTCTCAAAATAGTTTCATTTTATTGCGAACATTATGGGTTTTGCGAGGCCTGCCAAAAAAACTCAAAATTTGCGAACTCCTGCGTTTTTGCGTCTCATACAACGGGCTTTTGATCTTCACTCATCCCTTTCTCCAACTCTTCATCTCAGGAGTCTTAAGAGTCTTCTGCCCTCCCCTGTCCCTGCCCTAGTTCCTCCTGCCCCACCTGCCTCCCTCCTGATATATGTAATGCAAGCGTGCGCTGACAACCTCCTCCCTGCCAGTCCAGTCCTGGCTTTGATGGGGAGCAGCTCAACCCACATCACCTAGAGGGCAGGTGGTGCCTGGACCAAAGGCAGGATTCTGGGCCCCCTAAGGGAAAGGGGTCCAGGAAGGCAGGGTGGGGAAGGAGGTGGCTGCGCATGCAATTGCAGCAGCAGAGCTTCCTGGGCAGACCATTGCCCTCCTCGTGCTTCTGCTTGGTACAGCCCACGTTGAAAAGAAGTCTCTGCCCCTTAGCAGTGTGTGGCTGTATTCTGGGGCCCGAATTGATTGCAAAGTACAGACCGACACTCTTTGCAAGGCCTTGAAAAAAGTAATCTTTAAACGCACTTCATATTGCGAAAAATCGCAATACCCCCAGTGCTGCTACGGTAGTTGGGGAATGGACAGAAAGGAGTTATCTAATTTGAACTTCAGCATCCTCGAAGGAGAGGAGAGGAAACCTATGTAAGTGCTTAACAATTGCCAAAGCCATATTTTTTTCCTTACTGTTTTGCGCTCCAATCTAACAGGTATAGCTTGAGTTTCGGACAGTTTTTTGCAGCTTATGTATGCATGAATTAAAAAACTAGATACTTTGTGCTTGTCTTCTGCCTAATGAGAGAGAACTGTTAATGGCTGCTCAGTGAGCAAATAGCTCTGTGCTCATAATGAAATAATGTGGTATACGCCCTTGCTCTAGCACTCTAGAGATCTCCAAGTCTTGAGCATTTCACTAATTATGTACAGATAATTAAAACTTTATATTTGTATTTCACTCGTTGTTCAAGTAAATTTTCTTCAGCAATGCGTGGGGCCCCCTAGAGGGTGGAGCAAAGATGGGCATCTGGCAGCCTCCAGTGGATGCTGAGAACTGAAGTGCAATGCAGAACATGAACACATTTATCATGGCCTCTTGGATCTTTTTTCAGAGCGATGCTGTTCTCAAACTTTCTGTGCTTCTTATGGAAACACAAGTGTATTTTCCTAACACTACAGCCTTTTGGAGTTTCTTGTGCATGACTTTGCGTGCTTGTTTCATGTAGAGTGACAGTGTGTGTGTGTGTGTGACTTTTACAGTTGACACTTCTGAACTCAGCTCAAGGCTTTCAGTTGACATTTACGCAAGTTTGGTTTGGTTTGGTTACAGGTACCTTTTGCTTCAGCTAAGCTGCCCTTGTAGGCAGGTACAGCTATGTAACCCTATCCTATCCTATCCTATCTGGCAGCCTCCTCGCAGCTGCACCATCTAACCCTTGAGAATTTCACAAATGTCTATACGTCTATACAGTCTATACAAATGTCTTTACGTAGATATATTCATAATACCCCCTTTACCCAAGGTACAAAGTCTTTAGTCAATCCTGTACACCAATGCATGAGCCCTCCAAAGTGGGCCTCAGGCCGCCCTGGTGCTGGACCGGCTTTCCCTTGAGAACTTCACAAATTCAAGTATGTTGAAGTTTTTAGAACACCCCTTTTTACCCTGTAGACAAAATCTCAAGAAAATCTAGAAGGTTTGGTTTTTGGGCCTCCCCAAATGAATTTGCCTGTCCCCAGACTTTGACCGCCCAGCCCAGGAAAAACTCAACTTTCAAAGTATTATCAAAGTAAAAAATACTTTTTCGAATTTAATTTGGATTGAGTTGAGGTGCAGTGTGAGAAAAGTGGGGGTTGGTGGTGATCACCAGAAATTATGATTCTGGTCATCACCCCCCCCCAAAATGCCTTCATGCTCCACAGTGTTTTGCTTAGCTTCTCAAATTTCACCTTCTAACTTGTTTTACTCTAACAGTTTTGTCGACGCTGCCCCTGGTTGGCTACATGGCTTACGTGGCAGCAACTTTGGCACGAAGGTGCAGTAGGAAGCCACGACAATATATAAACATTTAGAGCAAACAATACACAGAAAGCACAGAGCCTGCAACGCAAACTGCATGAGCGTCTCTTGTCACACCATTTCCAGCTCCACTCGGAGGAAATAGTACAAATGTATGAAATAGAATGAATTAGTACAAATGTACAAAATCATGCGCAAGGCGATGACAAAGTTGAGGAAGCACGCGTAACTGAAACAGCTAAAATCAGGTGAAACACAAATTTCTAAACGAAATTAGGGATAAGCTTAATAATACTGTAAGGGGGGGTCCAACCGCGGGGACAACTCAATACGTCTCCTTGTCCTCATTCCTTTTCCCTAAATCAACTTTAGAGAGTGTTCTTCCTGCCTTCCTTTTTTCTCTTTTTTCTTTTCCAATGGAGGTCAGAGATGCTGGCATTAGTGGACACAGTCAAGCTTGACCAAGTCTTGATGTGTCTGCAAGTTGAACCAAGAGGAAGTTGGAGTCAAGCCTATATTCCCGCCTTCGTACGCGCACATGGCTGCAGGGATCACAGTGTTGCATTAAGTTGCTGCATCTGAATCCTCTTTTTCAGCTGGGCTCACTACACAATACCAATGTGGACATCTGGGTCTCTAAATTTTAACATCTCGCTCCCCTTGCGGGCGAGGCTCCTGCATTTTGCGATTGGTGCAATTCCTCTTCCACATTCCTATAAATCTCCCTTAGTTACAGACCAAAAAGCTCCACATTTTGCACGCATTTTAGGTCAGTTCTCCTCCGCTGCTCTTGACGGTGGCCAATGCTGACAGCAAAGTATAGTGCCAGGTGCACGTTTGGGCAGCTGGACTCGCATGCTTTTAATCAAAACCTCATGATCTCGAAAGTGTGGGATTTCTTGCTCTTGCATGCATTTTCATTGCTGGCAGTGAGCTGAAACAAAGAAAGAAAGGAAAGAAAAACTACGTAGGCAGAGGAAACTCTCCCTACATCAATTAAGGAAAAGGAGACACATTGGCTCAGAAGAGCTGTGAGCCTTCTCCACCACAAAGCTACAAAGAAGAAAGCTAATGGGGATCTGAAACACCTAGACTCAGGAGGATTGTCTCAAACATGCTGCGTACAAGCATTCAGAAGCACCTTGAAGGCAAGGAGTTGCTTTCACAACTTTGCTAGTGTAACAACTGATTCCAATTGACATTGCAAGCGCATGCAAACCTTTGCACATGAAGCGCGTGCGACATAGCTGTGCACAAGAAGTGTGTCAAGCAAGCCTGCACTCACCAGTGAGACCTTTTCCCAGCAACAGTCCTGTTCCTCCAGAGAAACAAGGAAACTTCGAATACTGAGGTCATGGAAGCACAGAAGACTAGCTCAAACTCGCTCAAACAATAGATTGTCAGAATATGATTCTAGATGTTTGAAGAATGAAAGAACAGCAATTGCTCTGTAATTGAGACAAATTCAGTGGTTTCGTCTGTGCTCGAAGTGCAACCAAATTTTTATTTGCCATCATCCCTGCTTCCATCCCAAACAAGATGAGCGGAACCGAAGTGCCTTACAAGCCTCGGTGCATCCTGGTAACGGGCGGGGCGGGGTTCATTGCGTCGCACGTCGTGATTCGCCTGGTGCACCTTCACCCCGAGTACAAAGTCGTGGTGCTTGACAAGATGGACTACTGCGCTAGCATGAACAACCTGGCCACCTGCGTGGGGAAGCCCAACTTCAAGTGCATCAAGGGGGATGTGCAGTCCATGGACCTGCTGGCCTTCCTGCTCAACTCCGAGGAGATCGACACAGTCATGCACTTTGCAGCACAGGTGTGTTAGCTTGTGCTCTGGAAGAAATTCTGGTTTGGGGAAGCAGCTCGCAATTTGGAAGAGAGGAGCGAGTGTGCGTGTCCATTGCTGCCAATTGGAGACAGCTGTTGGTTCCAGCAGCTCACACGCCCCAAACTCACCAGTGCCCCCGGCATGCCTGCTTGTTGTTTCCACATACAGACGCACGTCGATAACTCGTTTGGCAACTCGCTGGCCTTCACCATGAACAACACATACGGCACGCACGTCCTGCTGGAAGCTTGCCGCATGGCTGGGACCATCAGGCGCTTCATCAATGTCAGCACTGATGAGGTGTATGGGGAGAGCAGCTTCGGCAAGGAACTAGGTAAGGGGGGCCCAGAAGGCCAGCTGGAAATCCACAGAGTGCCAGGGTTTGTGTGTGCTGTTATGCGCTCACCACCCGCTGTCACACACACACACACACACACACACACACACACACACACACACACACACACACCAACTGAATTGCTGGAAGCAATGTTTTCCAGGGATGTGTTGTACGTGTTACAGGTAAAAACGCGCACGGTTTTACTTTGACTACTTGCTGCTACAAAACTGACTACAACAAGCCTATTATTAAAATGGGGTGTTTGTTTCCCGGCTACACTACGGAAGTTGGGGTCCAAGTTGGGGAGGGGTAACTTGGTTGTGTAATAATTGGAGGGGGGGCAAAGTGGGTTTCCCAGTAGGGTATGCCCTTCTCCCAAACTCTCTCAGAGGGACCCCCGCAAGCTGTAGAAGATGAAGAGAGTACGGGAAAGGATTCATGTCGAACATCACATGACAGCGTTCTCTTTTATGATTGTTATTGTGATTTGATGCTGAGACAGATGAGGAACAAGCAGAACAGATGGATGCGCTGCAAAGAAGCACACGCTTCCTCTCCATGAGCTGCTGAGGGAGCTATGGAGAGAGATGGAGCAGGATTGCGCTGCAGCAGCTCATCAGCAGCATGCTATTAGCCTGCTTGCATGTGGCAGCAGGGGAGGCAAGCAGCAGCAGAGAAGGGCAGCACGCGCGAGGGGGAAACCCTTCTTGAAATGTTCGATTAGCATATTTCTCCGGCTTAACGTCTCATCTCTGTGCACCAGCAGTGACAACATAGCATTGGCTAGCCAGAAGGAGCATGGTGGAAGGGGGAAAGCATGCATGCGTGCGCTGCAGGGTAAGGGAGAGCAATTTGCATGCAAGCAACACTGACCTGCCCCTGTGTCTGCACGCCTGGTCTTGCGTCTGTATATCTATTTTTGGTGAAGCCCCATTCATGGGGCGGGAGCCCCTAGGTTTGCCTGTTTCCCGGTAAAGTTCACACCTGCTGCCCTGGCCCACCCAGCACATCCCCCGGCCTGAAACTTTGGCTACCCTCCCAAACAAAAGTTTAGGCAGCCCTGCAGTGCCAGTGGGGCGTGGGAAGCAGTGGCTGGTGCTGTAGAAACATTTGCAGCGAGTTGTTTAGGCAGTTCTTGGCCAGAGCCAGCCAGCCTATGATCCAGCCCGAAACTCGACATTCAGACCAAGCAAAGCATGTTACCGGGGCAGCCAGTTTTGGTGGCCTGGGGTGCAGCAGGCAAAGTTTGGGAGCAAAGATTCCACAAAGTTTTGATTTTGAATTTCCCAGGCCGGCCACCTCAGGCCCCCGGAACAGCTCCTGTTGACACAAACTTCATCAGCATACTTTTGTGGATGCCCTTGCTGGGTCCGGGGTCTGGGGGTGCCCATTTCGGGGAGTTCGCAGTCAATCTGCAGACCATTCCAGCATACCGCTGAGCCAACGGACTTGCATAATTCCAATTGCGATGGGATATTTAATTTGTGTTCTCAAGATGGTGTGAGTTGCTGCGTGAATAGAGAGGTGAAGGCACGGAAGTTTGCTGATGCGATGTGGAGCAGGACCTGCACCCCCTGCCCAGATGTGTGGATGAGGGAGCCTCTGGTGTATGTTTTGTTGTCTAAAAAGAGCCTGAAGTAAGCATTGAATGGCAGGAGCAGCTTGCATGGCGCGCACTCAGCCACACATGCATGCATTCGTGAACAAGGCATGGTCTGCAGGAAAGTCCTGTTGTTGCCCCAGGAACTACATATCAATGCCACCTCTGTTTCAGGAAGGACAGGCTTCGCCAATTTTTCAGCGTCGCTTGCGACGCTTCCCTCACTTGTTCCTTTTCAGCATTGAAACGCTGGTAGTAGGGGTGCTGAGCCATGAAGGGCCGGAGTAAAGGGCAGAAATATTGCACGGAGGCCAGGCCCCTCGCAAACTTAAATCGTTCTGTTCATGGCTGTGCTCCGAAAGTCAGTTTGCAGCAAACTCTTAGACCTTCAGCTTGACTAGATCGGAGCAAATTTCCCAGCGTATTCAATCTCGAAGTCCTAGTCCATGTCGGGTCCTTCATATTTTACTTAAAATTGGATAGAAATTCTCTCAAATAGACTTTGCAAACAGAATGAACCGTTGTGCAATAAAGCTGTTCAGGAAAAATCTGACCCAACTTGAACTCCAACTTTGCCGATTGTATAACCGGGCGGGGCCTTTAAGTGCGTTAGAAATACGTCCGTGGCAGGCCCAGCCCCCTTGGTTATCAATCAAGCTGACACTTTTCTGCTGCTCCCTACAAGGGTTACAAGGGGGTTAACCTACAGCCCGAGACTCTGGCTGATTGGCTGCTGGTGAAACGTTCTGCTCCCTACCTACAACTTGAACTACATAGTCAGCATGCTGATGCTGATGCAAATGCTCCTCATTCTAAATGCCACCTTGGCCTCGCAGCAGGGTGGGCTGATCTTTCTGCAGGTGGCAGTGCTGGAGCATCAGTGATGGCCTTTAATGAGACAGTAATTTAATTGGTTATTATATTGCATCTCAATGCCCCCAAGGGCAAGGGAGGGGCAATGGCACAGGAGGGGTGGTCGGGGGTGGGAAGAGAAAATCTAGGAGTACTTCACAGTTGCATTTTGTATGCATTTGCATTACACCCGTGAGCTACCGTAGCAGCACTGAGGGTATTGCGATTAACTAAAGTGTTGGAGTTTCTCGCAATGTGGAGTGAGTGGAAATTGCTTTTTTCAAGGTTTTGCAATAAGTGTCAGTCTGTATCTAGCAATCAATTGGGCCCCACGTCCTGCTAACAGATAGGGAACTCTTGGTTATGGGTTGTATCAAGCGGAAGCACAAGGTGGGCGAAAGTCCGCCCAGGAAGTTCTGCTGCTGCCATTGCAGCCACCTCCTCCCCACCCCGCCTGTAGAGGGCCCAAGATCCTCCTTTGGTCCAGGCGCCACCTGACCCTAAAGGTAATGTGGATTGAGCTGCTCCCCATCCAAGCTTCCATCCGGCAGGGACGAGGGTGTCAGCATGCGCTTGCATTACACATCAGGAAGCAGCAATTGTAGCTCAAGGCGAGGGAGGAAAGGCCAGGGGCAGGGACAGAGGGGAGGCAGGAGGGGCAGGGTGGGGGGCGATGGACTCCTGAGATGAAGAGATGGAGGAGGGAATGAGTAGAGACCAGAAGCCAGTGTATGACTCGATACTGTGAGACGCAAAAATGGAGAAGTTTGCAAATTTCGAGTTGTAACGGACCTTGCAAACCCTTACTGTTCGCAAGAAAATTAATGGTATTATTTTGGGACCTCGCAATAAATCAGCCTCGCAATACATTAGTGCTGCTGCGTTACCTTATTTTCATGGCTGACTTTGTTCAGCAAACAGACCCTCATTGAAATATCAGCATTGACAATTATAGCATTTGAGGTGCTGTCATTGTCATGCCCCTGGTCTCACTGCAGTCTATAAAGTGTTCCATCAGAAGCAGTCACAGCTTTACTTGCAGACATAGAGTGAGCTGCCACAACAACTCCTACGCAGGCCTCCTGGAACACAGCCACCTGGATCCCACCAACCCATACTCAGCAGCAAAGGCTGGTGCAGAAATGCTCTGCAAGGCCTACATCACCAGCTACAAGCTGCCCATCATCATCACCCGCGGAAACAACGTGTATGGCCCCCATCAATTTCCTGAAAAGCTTATTCCCAAGTGGGTAGATGTTGCAAGCTTGTTTGCTTGGTTGAGCACACGTTAAAGGTGAAGGCCTTGGCAATTAGCCTATGATGAGTTGCAAGCTGGTAGAAGACAACATCATTGGCCAGAGCACCTTGTGGATCCTGCATGCCATTATGGCCATAACTAATTGTTGATAGCTTTGTCCCATTTTGCACTTGCAAAGGAACCAAAGCAGGAAGCGCTTGACTGAGTGTGACAAACACACACAGGCCGCACAGCCGTGCCTCCCTTCTGTACACAGTGTGTCTTTCCTAAAATGCTGCAGGTTCACCCTCCTTGCTTCTCGCGGTGAGACGCTGCCTGTGCATGGCGCAGGAGATAGTGTGCGCTCCTACCTGTACGTAGAAGACGTTGCCGAGGCCTTTCTTTGTGTGTTGCACCAGGGTGTCACAGGTGTGTGATGGGTTCTTTGCCACTTTGCCAGACCCTCTTTACCCAACTCTATTCAGAGCGCAACTTTAGGGCAAGTTTTGTTTGGGTGCATTGTGTCATTGAACTGCTGGAGCACAGAATGGAATTCAAGGTTGCGAGAATAAATAAAAAGTGCATGGTGGCCAGGCGTTGACCACTGTACATGAAAAAAATCTTCACTTGTCAGTTGGTGCAACGTTGCATCGTTTAAGCAGCTTCCAGTTAGTTGTGCACGTGTTGATACCCCACGCCGAGCACAGCAGTGCTCCAGAATTTGTGATCAACCTGGCTGTGGTAGGCCTAAGTTGTGGCCCTGGAGCTGCATTCATTTTGCGGTGAGAAATGATAGGGCACTAAGGGGAGGTCACCTGGACTTGTTTACAAGCCAGGACTGCCAAGGGATGTGCAAAAGGAAGGTGTTGTTGACATGAAGTCTCGTGCTTTGAATCGACAAGCAAATGCAATCATTGCAGAAAATAAAACTTCCTTTCATACACCATACTGTCGCTGCTGTTTGTTCTGGATGCAGCTGGCGTGAGGGTTGTTACCATGCGCAGTGCGCACCTTAGTTTTCAATACGTGGGTGTGTTCCTCCATTTGATGCTGCAGGCGAGGTCTACAACATCGGGACAGACAGTGAGCGGACCGTGCTTCAGGTGGCACAAGACATAGCCAAGCGCTTCAATATGGGCGTTGACAAAATTGTTAACGTCAAGGACCGGGCGTTCAATGACCGGTGAGTGCACATGCACCATGGACGTGCTAGGTGCCTTGACAGACAGGAGCAAGTTGCGTCCCTTCATTTTAAGAGACTTGCTTGTCTCTTCATTGGAAGAGCTCCTCAATTGCGCTCAAATAGTGCGGCAAGCATGTCCTTTGCCCCCAGTTCCTGTCCTACCTCAGGACCTCGAAGGTGTTAACGCCAATGTTTGCAGAATGCAGAAATGTCAAGAGCTAGTGGTGTGACAAGCTGCTGCGCCAGCATGCATGTTCTCTGCTCAAGTAGCTCGTCAATAGTTTCCATGTGATCATGGGTGCACGAGGTGCTGTCCCTCGAGGAATGCCCCTAATTAAGGCTGAAGTTGTTTGTGCTCTAGCAAAGGTGCTTTCCTTGGGAGCACCAGTACTGAACCAGTACTCGTCAAAGACCAAAAATGTATGGGCCAGGCAAATGTGTTGTGTTCAAGTGCCAGTGTAGTGCTCAAGCTTCAGGTGGCTAGTCAGCCGCGAGGTGGGTATTGTCCCAGCCCCCACTGGGCAAGTGGCTGTTTGGGAAGACAATTTGAACACTCCTCTTTAAACCTTGCAAGCTCTTAATCGCTCCCTTTGCATCCAGGGTCACGGCACAGGTGCACTCTAAATTTCAGTGCTTTGTTCAGACACTAAATGTGATTGGAGATGGAGATGGAGGTGGCACAGAGAAGCCCTGTAAGCTGATGGTGTTTAAATTGGCTTGTATTTAAGGCTGTGGGAAGAACGTACACCTTTATCAATGTGACATTGGAAGATTTGTGATGGCTGCGTCTCTGCTTGAGATTGAAGTAGAAGTATGCAGGCCCAAAATAATATTGGGCCTGTATGGATCAGTTGAGCTTAATCTCATGAACAAGTTTGGGAGCACGTGCAAAACAAAAGACCAAGGCCCATATAGCAAGCAAGCCTGGAACTTGTTGCTCACACCGTGCTTTTAAGACAACTTGTATTCACCAGCACTGTAACCTTTCTTTGTTCTACCCATTGCATTTCTTAATGCTATCTTTCTGGCCGAGTCCAGGTTCCTTCAGCAGTCTAAATGGGGGTCAAAATGTCTCTCCGGGTGCATCGACCATTTTATTACAACTCTCAGCCTTCAAAATACCGGAATATATCACGACTGTAATACTATTACACGAAAGGCCTTGTGCCCATGCGCCTGCACAAGCGCATGCACGCGCGCACACACACACACACACACACACAGTCTGAATGGGGAAAGGTAGCTCTGCAATGTTTGTATGCAACTGTGTAAGATAGTTGCTTCGGCGGGTGTTGTTGAAGGCTCTGCACATTATATTAGAGACGAGTGTGTGTATGCTGCATGTGGTTGGATCTCAATTCGTGTCTAGTGATATCAGGGCATATCATGCAGGCACACAAATCAGGAGGCACTACAAGCAGAATGACACTAATTGCGTGGGCCCATACAGATGCTGGCGCAGCTCACTAGGTGTTTGAACTCAAGGATACAAACAGTGAAAACATGTTCTGTATCCTGCTGAATGGTAGACTGGAGCCTTATGCCTTCCTTCTCTGCGGGTGGCATTGAGCAGTCCACACATGAAATTGGCATTTTCTGTACACACTTGATTGCATTTGTGTGCGCACAGGCGGTACTACATTGGCTCTTCTAAATTGGCTGAGTTGGGCTGGAAGGAGCGCACCAGCTGGGAGGAGGGTCTAAAAAAGACTGTGGACTGGTGGGAAGGAAGGGGATTAGGAAGGAAGAGAATTAGGGCTGCAGCATCATGGTTACGCACTGTCCTTTTTGTAATCTTCTTTGCTTTAAAGGACCTCTTTTCTCTCTTCTTTTCCCGTTATGAGGAGCATTGTAACCTTGCTTTGTAAATCCAATGTGCCACAAAATGCTATGCTGAACTCATAACTTGTTTATTGTATTGTGTCTGTGCACTCATGTGCTTGCATGGATGTTTCGTGATGGCAACTTGCAAACTTCTTGACCCCAAGGCTGGTGGTAGTGACAGGGAGCCATGTGCCATGTTCTTCCCCTCTGTTTTTGTGCAGTTGACTTGGCTTGGATGGTGCCCTCTTTGCTTGCTTCTCTCAGTTCTTAGCTACCCAGCAAACATGCCCTTTTTGCTTGCTTCTCAATTTTTAGCTGCCCAGCAAACGTGTCCTCTTCGCTTGCTTCTTGGTTTTAAGCTGCCCAGCAAATGTTCTGCCTTGCTGTTCACACACTTACCCAGGTTACCCACTTGTCAATTGCTCATTGCAGGTACCTCAAGACGAATTGCAATGAGTACTGGCTGGGCGATGTCGAGGCTGCCCTCAAGCCCCACCCCGTTGTCATGCTTTCCCCTCTTTAGCTGTCAGCTGCATGCTTGACAAGGTGCTGGTGTGATGAGGGTGGATGCTGTGGGGCAGGTATCTAGAATGGCAAGTGCTTGCTCACTCTTTTGTGATAGGGAACCAAGGAGTGGGGGGGGGGGGGGTAAAGAGAGAGCTGAATGAAACCAGAAGTGGTCTCCAGAATGTAGCTTTGAATACCATGTTTCACAAAGTCTAAGCAAAAAGCTTTGTGCATTGGACTCTCGAACAAGCATGCTGTCACACCCGGAAGGCTTTCGTTCTAGCTACCTTCATATTGTCGATTTCCATTATGCTGCTGCTTGAATTCTTGAGCTGAGATCTCAAAGGAGAGCACTGATTAGGCGGATGTTGTCCTCTTGCGACAAAAACATGCGGTGATGATAGCACTCAGCAAGTGCAAATTAGGGTAGATGTGTTGGGGTGGTACTTTCCGTGAATGGCAACCAATCTCTTTTATATTGACGACACAAGCAGGTGCCTGTGCTGAGCATGCTTAATACTTGCAATCTGCATGTTTGAAATAATGAAAGCCCACTCCACAAGACAGCTGCACTTACAGGATGTTGGTTGAAATGTATGCACTGCATTTTGCAAATTTCGTGTAATGCAATGCTTCCATTGACAGTACTAGTCTTATCATGTTGTGCTTCAAGCCATCAGAAAGTGGGTTTTGCTAGTGAAGTAGGTCATTGCAACATTTGTGGATTTGTGGTCACCATGCATTCGTGCACCTTGCAGTGTAGCAGGTAGCTGCGTGCCTGTGTTGCACTTTTTCAAAGCATACCCAGGCACCTTTTTCCGGCAGGCCAAATCCATCTGATGTGTTGTTCTTCCTCGCCTCAGTGAATGACATTACATTTCAACAGACTTCAGTCAGGCCCTGTGTGCTATCCTGCCTTTTTCCAGCAAGCCCACCTCAGCCGATTCTGAACGTACCACCTGAAAGCTAATCAAAAAAAGCAACTTTTCAACGCTGTGCTGGTGCCGTTTGGTGAGGCCTGCTGCGCGCTATGCCTGCAGATTTGTGCGCTTAGCCAGCCAAACTCACCCCTTGTGTGTTCTAACCCTCCAGCTGCTCCCCCAAGCCTGCAGGTGGACCCCAGGGTGTGCCCTGAGTGCAGAGGCGGCCACCTGCTGCGAGCTGGCGGGGGGCTTTTTTGTGGGGTGCTCCAAGTCAGCCAAGAGGAGTGCTGACAATAGGGAACAGCTTTCTTATTATAAAAATAAGGAGATTGAGGCATCATTGGGGTGTTGGGGTGGGGTTTGCGTTCAAATTATTATTTTGTCCAAATTTCCGCTGACAGCCAGAGATGCAAGGATACAGCCTTTATATTATAGCAGGTTCACGATTACTTCGCCCCGGGGCGTTATTTGAACTTTGTAATGCAAGGTATCGTAGCAGTTTGTACCATTTCATATTCCAGCTGCAGGATTTCGATTGGTGCAAAGGGCATTTTGTCCCTTGGTCTAGTGTTCGCTGGAAGGCTGCTGGGAGGCATAAAGCCTTCACCTCTCCTGCGTATTGCTGCAGCCTCTCTGTTGTCGTGGGACTAGGGAAGGGAAGGGTTACAAAGCTGTACCTGGCTGCGGGGGCAGCTTAGTTGAAGCAAAACGTGCCTGTAACCAAACCAGTCCAATTTAAAGCAATATTAGCTCAGTCACAGCATTTCAGGCAAGCAGACACAAACTTGGCTAATCCTAGGACATCAGCCTGGTTCATGAAGTCTGTAAGGCGTGCTGATGCATTGCTTGGGGGTGCAGAGCTAAATAGGTGCTGGAACTGAGTGCGCAGTTCTGTTAAATCTTGAGATGGGCAATCCAGGATGACGTGCTTTTCGTCTTGTACAGTGTGCCAATCGCATTTGTTGCAAATTCTAAGCTCGTATGGGCACCTATTTCCATGATGCCGTTGAGTTTCCACCCGAAGGTTGTGACCGGAAAGGCGTAAGCATGAAAAACTGCGCAATAATGTATGAGGAATATCTTGTCGTAGGTAGAGGTAGCAATGGCTTTTTGTTTCTCTTCCTTTCATCCCACCACCCTGGTGTAGATTTACAGATTTACAATGAGTTACAATGAGTTACAATGGGGTTTGACCTTCAGCCAGGTAGTTTGGCTGCTCGGTCTGCTCGACTGTTCCAACTGCACAAAAAATATCCATGAGATCAGAAATAAAACAATAAGTCACATTAGTTTGCTTCTGCAAGAAATGAATAGCATCCTCAGAGCTAGCTTGAGAATAGTAGAAAGTGCCTGAATCGTCCAGAAAAATTCTATAAGACGAGGGGAAGTCAGAAAATAGCTGTGCATAATCCCTTCGAAGAGAGCACACAGAAGCGCAAGAACAAAGGAACACGGCATGCTTTTCGTCTTGGAGTCCTTGTTCACATTTATCACAAGTTGATGTGTGCTCCTGCCAAAGTGATGTCTCAACTCTTAAATTATGAGCATGTAAGCGAAAACGTGCTATGTTTCTTAGCGTGCACTTGCCCAAATCAAGATGCAAATACCTGGGGACAGAAAAGGGCGCACCATGAACAGACAAGGGTCTCAAAGGAAGTGCCATCCAGTGATGATATTTGGCTAATTTGTTTGTGTGGTCACCATGTTCTGCCAAGGCATCAGCATTCCACACACCTCGCAGCCTTTTTCTCAGATCAACAACAAACTCCCTCATGGCTATAGGCTGCCTTGACCGAACACAATGAGTAAACACGTTGCACCTGTCCAAGCCTGTGCAGGCAGCCAAAAATTCTGAAGTCCAACATTTATGGGAGAGACTGCTCATTTCAACATCTGCTTGCAGTACCTTACTGAGTGTAGTGCTGTTGCTGCGCAGTAAAGCATTGTAAAACCTAACTGCTGCACGAAACCAATAGAACTGTAAAGGTTCATGCCCACACTCACGCAGTACAGACCAATTAGGAGTGGTGCGCTTTACCCCAAGGATACGCTTCAGTAAGCACAGATGTACAGTTTGCAAAGGACAATCCATTTCAGCTCCTTCTTTCATAAATCTAGTGCCCCAAATCTGGCATGCATACATGCTAGCAGGGAGAGCATATGCTTTAGTCAGCCAGAGCATGGTATGCGGCCTATCTGTCAGGCGGTGCTCAGATGCGAATTGCCTAATCCGTCTGCAACCAGCTAGGAAAGGTGCACACATATACTCTGCAGTGGCTTGCGGGTTGCGTTGTTTTTTGAACAGCATGCCTAAATACCTAAAAGAATCTGCACACGCCAAACGAGCTCCACCTAACGTGAAAGCTGGCACATTATCGCCCTTTGAATTAAAATGCACAATCTCAGACTTGGACTTACAGATTTACAGATTTAAAGGAGAGACCTTCAGCCAGACTGTTCGGCTGATCGGCCTGTGACTGGTCCTCGCCAGCCAACATAATATCCATGTGAAAAAGCTTGGTCCAACTAAAGCGGAGGTTCATAATAGAAGAGAGACAGCTGTAATGTCAGAGCCATGCAACAAGTTCTTGAGGTTTCAATGTGCGGGGTCTTGAGGCACGCAACAAGCAGGTCATTGAGGTCTGAAAGGAATACAAGCAGCAAGCAGCAAAAAAAATGGCCTACACTTAAACAGGGCAAGGACCAGCTGATATACAGGCATGCATGCACACACAAAGGCTCAGCCAGGGACCTTTGCAACCCGGTCTCCAACGCAAAAACTCTGGCCAGCATGCAGCCTCATCTCTACAAATCCCAGTCCATAACTGAGCCTGCCATGCGCTTGCACATAAGACACCTTCATACTCCCCACTGGTTACACACATGAAACGCAGGTACAAACTTGTTCACAGTTGATGATTAGGTTACCATGCACCCCATAAGAGCAGTTGATAAGAAAGGCAACACCACGGACTGACCTGGTCTACACTCAGGCAGGGTTCGGACAAACAGATGTCAGGCATGCAAGCACAACACAGAGGCTCAGCCAGGGACCTTTGCAGCCCGGTCTCCAATGCAACAACTCTGGCAGCAGGCAACCTCAACACCATTATCCCAAACCCAGTCAAGAGTTTGCCATGCACTTGCACATGGGTAACTTCTACACACTGTCCACAACATATGGGTGCTCGACGCATATGTTGTCCTCAGAAACAAAGTTTGGAACGTCTGTAACTCACATTCTCATGAAGCGTTGGGGTACCACCATCACAGACCGGAAGGAGGGGTGGGTGACGGGGGGGCATTCATGCCTTCTTCAGGTCGTCAGGCAGCTCATTCTTTCATGGGGATTGCCCCCTCACCCTCTCCGCCACCCACTGCTGCTTGGTGTTGCTTCTTCTTTGCGTTGGCTTTTTTGCGCTGGCGCTGGGTGGGCTCGCGCAGCAGGGGGCCCTCGTGCACCAGCCAGGCGGTGAGCACCGCGGCAAACTCGTACTGCTTGTCCTCCGCAAAGTGGCTGGGCCAGTGCCGCAGCCAGGCCTCAATGTTGTCCCGGCCATGCTTGTACACGTAGTCGTCCCAATCGTCAAATGGCATGGCACACAGAGTCCTCTTGAAGTGGGCAGGAATGATCCTGTGGGCCCAGCCCCCCGGCATCCGGCCCTCGTCTTCCTCAGCCATCTCTTCCTTCGCCATCCCAAGCTTAGTCACATCACATTATATGACTTTTAAGGCACCCTGGTGTAGAGCCCATTGGAATGCCAAAGTGTGTGTGGTACGTCCTCATGATTCTACTGGAAGCATGGGCCTCTTGTGGAGTCAGGCTGTCCAGACATATCCAATCATGGATAATATGCTCATGAAGGACACTCTCCGAGTCGTTCATGTAAACCTGGTTAACCTTGGCTCTGGTACGTACAGGGTTTTACATTGGTTAACCTACAGCCCGAATATCTGGCTGATCAGTCGCTGGTGAAACATTCTCAACCAGCTATCACAAGGTTAACAAGTAAACAAGCTTCTACAAGAAGTTTAAAAAGAAAGACTGCTGTATGCCATGCTGTGCTTGTTTCCGTTTTGTTCAAGTGCTGTGTTTTGCATATGCAAGATACGTGTGGCTTTGCTCATTCAAGGGGTTTACAAGGGGTTTACAATGGTGGCCTACAGCCCGAGACTCTGGCTGATGGCAGCTGGTGAAACAAGCTCAACCAGTATCAAAAATTGAGACTAAGTCTGACACAAATCTAAGAAGTCTGTATGAGTCTTGATTTAGGAAAGCATTGATCTCAGAATCAGTGATAGTATGATGGCAAGCCAAGAATGGAATAAAGTCAGCGTTTGAAGGCGGAGCAAACACACGCAAAGTCTTAAACATCTCCTCAAAAAGGTCCTTGTGTCTCATGCGTAGCTCACGCACCTCAGTACATTTGCAAAAGAAAAGCACATGTTTTTCATCCTGGACTTCCCCACACTCACACTTATCACAGATACTTGAACCCCCAAGCCATTTACAAGACTCCACCCTCAAGTGATGAGCACGCAATCTAAATCTGCTAATGTTTCTCAAAACATGCTTGTCCAAATCCTTGAACAGATACGAGGGGATACAAAAAGGAGCACCTCTGGGACCACTCTCAGAATTCCCACACCACTTATGATACGTCACTGCCTTCTTGTTAACTGCACGAGGACAAAAAACATCGGCCCCTCTCCACACTTTCTGCTGTCTGTATTGCAAATCACCAATGAACTCTTGCATGGGGATTTTCTCAGCTCTCAGCATGTTCTGTTTGAACGAATCACCATTCCGCATCCCACCAAAAGCATTAGAGACTTCAGCAGACCAGCAAGAGGAATCAAAAGAAGCCAGACTTAAATCAGCCCTCAGCACACGACGCAAAACTTCACTATTGGATTCAAGCATGCTATTAAAAAACTTGATGGAGGCACGGAACCAGAAGAACTGCAGAGGCTCCTGGCCACACTCTCTCAACACCGGCCAATTTGTAGTACTGTTCTTTACTCCAAGAATGCGCCTCAAGGAACACAGATGTCTTTTCTGCAATTGACTATCAAACTCACTGCCTTCTCTCAAGTAATGAGTTCCCCACACCTGGCACGCATACATCCCAGCAGGAATGCCATACACCTTAGATAACCAGAGCATAGCATGAGGCCTGTTTTTCAGGTCATGACCCTTGGCAAACTCCGAAATCCTTCTCTGTGCAGCCATATAAGGCCGCACCGCATGCTCCTCAGCTACCTTCAAATCCATCTTTTTATCCAACAGCACTCCCAAATATTTGAACCTGTCCTTCTCTGGAAGGACCACTCCATCATACGTAAAAGGATTCTGCAGAGGAGAGACAGACGTACTGTTGAAGTGCACCACCTCAGACTTAGCTGTGTTTACAGTCAACCCTTTTCTCTGGGCATACACACGGAGTCTGTCCAGCATCTTCTGCATTTCACCAGGGTCATTCGTAGTTAATCCAAGGTCATCAGCGTACATCATGTACATCATTTGCTCATTCTAAGTGCTCAACGTAACGTTCCACACACAAATACAATACGAAATGGGCAAGGTCAAGCTGGAGAACCATGAAGTACATTTTGGCCTACACTCAAAACACTCTGGAACCACAAAGTCTGCGTTGGCATGAACATGCAGCTGCAAACGTACAACCATGAGCCAACCGGTACAAGGCACCTGATAAAGCACGTTCATGACAGCACACAGCAGCCATGACAGGCACGTGCATGCCCGGAGCCAGAATTCGAGCCTGCCAAAGACCTACATGGCAAGCCCGCAGCCAACCTAGTCCATGCCCGGCCTAGCGACTGCTAGAATGGATGTGTGTGCCTCATCTTCTCATTTTCCGGGCGCCAAGCCTTCAATTCGGACAAAGTGTCATCCAACTTGGATTTGATAGTATCAGCCAAAGCACACTCATCCTTAACAGGGGTCAGGGGCACAAGGGGGCACAGCTCTTCTCTTGTCTCCTGCTCCACAAGCTTGGGAAACGCGCCGTAATCTTCTAACTGGAGCTTGTTTTGTGGCTCTGCTTGTGCACCCCCCCACGCCCCTTCACCCACTTGTATTGGTGGCTGGTACGTACAGCAGCAGCAAATTGTTTATTTAGATTTAGGGAAGGGAAGGGTTACCTGCCTGCGGGGGCAGCTTAGCAGAAGCAAAACGTGCCTGCAACCAAACCAGTCCAAACTAAAAAGCAAAATGAGCTAGAAGCTCAGTCACAGCATTTCAGGCAAGCAGACACGAACTTGGCTAATCCTAGGACATCATACTGATTCATGAAGTCTCTAAGGCGTGATGCACTGCTTGTGGGTGCAGAGCTAAACAGATGCTGGAACTGAGTGCGCAGTTCTGTTAAATCCTGAGATGGGCAATCCAGGATAACATGCTCTTCGTCTTGTACAGTGTGCCAGTCGCATTTATTGCAAATTCTAAGCTCGTATGGGCACCTATTTCCATGATGCCGTTGAGTTTCCACCCGAAGGTTGTGACCGGAAAGGCGTAAGCATGAAATACTGCGTAATAATGTATGAGGAATATCTTGTCGTAGGTACAGAGGTAGCAATGGCTTTTTGTTCCTCTTCCTTTCATCCCACCACCCTGGTGTAGAGCCCATTGGAATGCCAAAGTGTGTGTGGTACAAGGGTTACAAGGGGTTGGCCTACAGCCCGAGAATCTGGCTGATCGGCTGCTGGTGAAACATTCTCATCCAGCATCAAAAATTGAAACCAGTTCAGACAAAAAAATTTGAAAATTTGTGCGAGTCTTGATTTAGAAAAGCATTGACCTCAAAATTAGTCACAATGTGAAAGCTCGCCAAGAAAGGAACAAAATCAGTGTTTGGAAGCTGGGCAAAAGTGTGTAACGGTTTAAAAAGACCAATGAACAGGTCCTTGTACTTTCTGCGCAGCTCACACAACTCACAGCCATTGCAGTAGAAAAGAACATGTTTCTCGTCCTGGACTTCAGCACATCCACACTTATCACAAATATTTGAACCGCCCAACCATTTACAGGACTCGACCTTCAAGCAGTGGGCACGAAGCCTAAACCTACTCACATTCCTCATGACTCCTTTATCCAGATCCTTAAATAAATATGATGGGATACAGAAGGGTGTGCGTGGTGTTTGATTCAAAGGTTTCCTACACCAATGATGGTAAGTCACTGCTTTTCTGTTCACCTCTCGGGGACTTAGGGCGTCTGCTTCCCTCCAAACCTTCTGCTGTCTGTACCTCAAATTCCCTAAAATAAATCCTGCATGGGTATCTTGGAAGCACTCAGTAATTTCTGTTTAAACACCTCCTCATTGCGCATGCCATTAAATGACTTAAATACATGTGCAGGCCAACAAGACTCATCCATATCAGCAAGGTGCAAATCTGCCTTCAGCACTTGGCATAATGTTTTACTGTTAGGATTGAGCATATTGTTGAAAAATTTAACAGTAGCCCTAAACCAATAAAACTGTAAGGGCTCTTGACCACACTCTCTCAATACTGGCCAGTTCGTGGCAGTACTTTTCACACCTAGAAAACGCCTTAGAGAGCATAATTGCCTTTTTTTGTGATTGGCTTTTGAACTCACTGCCTTCTCGTAAGTACTCTGTAACTCACACTTGGCACGCGTACATCCCAGCCGGAGTGCCTTACACCTTAGAGAGCCAAATCAGAGCATGCGGCCTATTCCTTAGATCATGTTCATGCACAAATTCCTTAATCCTTTGCTGGGGAGCCATGTAAGGCCGCACTGCATGCTCCTCAGACACCTTCAAATTCATGTGCTTGTCCACAAGCATACCGAGGTATCTAAACTGCTCTTTCTCTGGAAGAGCCACGTCTCCATACATGAAAGTAGGCAGAGAAGAACACAACCTACTACTAAAATGCATGACCTCTGACTTTGATGTATTGACAGTCAGCCCCTTTCTCACTGCATAAGCTTGTAATCTATTCAGCATAACTTGCATTTCACCTGGGTCATTGGTAGTTAAACTCAACTCGTCTGCATATAGCATGTATGAGACGCCATTCACTCCATCCCCTGTCACAGCACCTCTTATACCTCACTAATATCTCTGCCCATGTCATTGATGTACAGAGAAAACAGGAGAGGGGACAGGGGACAACCTTGCTTAACTCCATTTGTTGGACGCACACGTGCCCTTTTATCCCCATCCATCAAAATGTATTTATCATCATGGTACATTTCCTTAATTGCCTGGAGAAGTAGTGCAGGCATGGCAGTGCGTTGTAGATGGTCCCAAAGTTGCAAACGGGGCACAGTGTCGTATGCTTGAGAGAAGTCAATGAAGGCAGCATGCAGCCTAGGTGATTGCTATGGCTTGAGCTTTTTTGCAACATGTCTTAAGTGCCTCAGGATGAAGAGTGGATGCAGAGTGCTCCTATCGGGGTAAAAACCAAATTGGGTGTCTGGGCCCTTATTTTTTTGGATACACCAATCCGTCACCAAGTCTTTTAGCACGTTGGCATAAATACAGTACATCACCCCACTGACAGCAATCATCCTGTAGTTCCCAGGATTTGATAAAGCTCCCTTTATGTGAAGGGGGCTCAGTTTTGCCACCTTCCAACATGCAGGGATCCTAGCTTTACTAGCTTTACACAGAAAAACCCTAAACATGCGTGCTACCAGAGGCACCAGCACGTTAACATGATCCACTCTCCGACCACGCTCAATGTGCAAACAGGCATGTTTCAGGAAGGGTATAGGAATACCATCTAATCCAGATGAAGCACCCGCATTTAACTTCTTGATGTGGGACCCGACCATTGCTTCCAAAACTGTTATACTAGGAGTTTCCAAGCAGTCAGGTTGAGGAACCCACCCAGATTCAGCACCTTGTCTCAAGAGCACCTCTGGGGGCGCGTGGTTCCTACCTAAAGGCACAGCCATATCTCTTCCTGACAAGCAAGTAAATCTAGCAGTCCTTGTTGAACAACCATGCTCTCCTTCTTGCGGCACAACTGTTGGTTGTACTTGAAAGTGGCTTTGCAAGTGCTGGTCCCATGCTGTTGTTGTGACTGGAGTAATGTGTGAGGTCTGCCTCTTCCGTAACATGGCATGGACTTGGGGGTCCTTCTTAAACAATCTATCCAGGAAAACAGCACACTGCTGCCTCTTATAACTGCGCTTTGTCGCACGGTTGCACCTTCTGCTTTCCTTCCTCAGGAATTGGCATGCATGCTTTGCTTCACCGCGCTTCACTGCCTCAATAAACATCTTCCACTTCATTCTGCATTCTTCATTAAACCAGACAAGGCTCAAAGGCCCTTCCTGCTTCCTAGCACGCACAAAAGCACACTTGGCCAAGGATGTCATGCCAACTGCCCTATTGCTTGCAGCTTGCACATTTAGAGAACGCACACAAAAAGCAAGTTTGTCAACATCACCAGCAGACTCTGCTTCTTGGAACTGATTCAAGAGTTCCACATTGTTGACTAAATGCTCTGTAAATGCAAGAGCCTTCTCCTGATTCCATCGCAAAATCAGCCACCTACTTCAAAAACCATGCTTAAGCCACAGTGATCAGATGTAAGATTGTCTATCATGTCAAAGCCTTTCATCGATTTATATACAGCAGGCCCACCGGGTGACAGCAAGATATGGTCAGGCCTGCTGCTTCTGTCCTTATGATAACAGACGTAAGACGGCTATCCATAATCCCCTGCCACACGCCCTGTAGTGACAGCCATGCTTGATGCTGCTGCTAAGTCCACCAGTAATCTGCCTGCCTTGTTCACATTAGGACACTTACACCTCCTAGCATCCAAAAATTCAGGGCAGTCAACCACAAAGTGTCATTGAAAATAAAAACACTGATCATAACACTGGTGCCTATTCATAGGCACCAGTGTATCCACCCATGGGGATTGGCCAATCCTCCTGGGTGTGGGTGGAACCATTTACACTGCTCATACCCTTGATCAACTCAAAAAATGAGGGATTTACTCACACAAATCTGAAACACTTGCAAGAAAACTCCATGCCCATTCTGTACAATTTGCGCACAAACTTACCTCTATCAGGCGTGCCATTGAAAATAAAAAACACTGGTGCCCTGGAGCAGCGTGCTGCCAGAAACCCACCTGATCCACATTAACTCCCCTCTCATCTTCTGGTGAGGGAGACTCACGGCTCTTTGAGCAAATGTGTCTCTCTTTCCTTAATTGATGTAGGGAGAGTTTTTTCTGCCTACGTAGCTTTTCTTTTCTTTCTTTTCTTCTCTTGTAGTGTGCATCACTCACTTCAAGTGAAGTTCACTCAGCACTTCCTCATGATGTTGAAGTCACCACAAAGCATAAGGTTAGGGAGAGTTTCCTCTGCCTACGTAGTTTTTCTTTTTCTTTCTTCTTTCTTAGGGGACACCTGGATCGCATCGAGCACGACCTCAAACAGGTGAGTGAACTGGTTTTCTACGTCTTTAGCCGTAAAATCATTACTCTGGGGATTGATATATGAGGCTCCCAGCACAACGTCTTCATCAAGCCCAAACATGCATTTGTCACATAATAACCAAATGCTCTGTAAGTGCTCACTGAGGCGAAGAAAGCGCACATGATCCGCACAGCTAGGGGCAGTTAAAACAGCTATGCCATAGCCTTTTTTGCCCTCATGCTCATCTGAAAAATTTATGTTATGAACAGCATAGCCAGGCAAGTCATGCATCATTCTGTCCAACTTCTTCGTTCTCGTTTCTACGAGCACAGCAATATCATGCCTTTGCACCATGTGGCAAACATCTCAAATCTTCAATTCAGCATTAGTGTCAGAACTTAGGTTGCCTTTCCCATCTATATTTAAGACAAGCAACTTCAGCTCTTTCTCAGGCCGGCCATCTTCCTAGTGTCCCTTGCCATTCGTTTTCTTTCCTGCCCTACCACCCTTCCCTCCCGCCTCAACCCACACCCCCTCAGCCCTCTCATCCCCATAGTCATACTAATCATCATGACTCCCGTAGTTAGGCGCAGGAGGGGGCGGTCCAGCATTGGTGCCGCGGTGCCGTCCAGCACCCTGAGACCTCAAACTTTGAGCTCCGGGGTAAAGCCAGAGGGGGCAGCATCCTGCGTACGCGTCATCCCCCTCCTGGTGGCTGTGGATGAGGGGCCAGAAGATGGGGCGCTTGGTGCAGCGCGCGTTGCAGCTGCAGGAGCAACTGCAGCTGCTGCATTATACGATATTCCCCTGGCTGCAGAAGGAGCAGCAGCAGCAGCACCACCAGCGACAGCAGCCGCAGCAGGTGGAGGTGGTGGGGGAGCTGCAGCAGCAGCAGCAGCAGCAGCAGGTGGAGGTGGTGGGGGAGCAGCAGCAGCAGCAGCACCAGGTGGAGGTGGTGGGGGAGCAGCAGCAGCATCAGGTGGAGGTGGGGGGGGGGGGGGGGCAGCAGCAGCAGCAGCAGCAGCAGCAGGTGGAGGTGGTGGAGGGGCAGCAGCAGCAGCGGGGGGGGGGGGGGGGGGAATGGTGGATGGAGGGTGTGGGCTATGCAAGGAAGCGGGACTTGTGGTGGGCATGCCAGCTGCAGCAAGGGCCTGCTGCATATACATGTGCACATGCTCCAAGCAGTGCAGGCTGTCCTCCCTGTAGAGGAAGCCTTTCTGCTCTGTGGACCACAGCAGATGCTTCCACACAGGGTACACTGTGTGGGGAGCCCCATTGAAGAGGGCATCCTTCACAGGTGCCCACATGAGGAGCAGATCTAGCCTATCCTTGGAGAGATAGGCATGCAACCTCTCCCTGCTGCTGCACCTGACGCTGCACCCTGCCCAACACTTTTGCACGCTTTTACTGCAGCAGGGTGCGTGCCCTCTATGCATGCATACTTCCCATGCCCCCTTCACCTCTGAAGTGGTTCAACCACCTCTGTGCAGCCATGGGGTTGGCCAGGTGCAAGAACATTACCCCGCGCTGCTTGCTGCTGGCCCAGCTAAGGCTGCAGGGCTCCACCCCCAGCATGCCGGCTACCTCAGCCAGCCCGAGCTCCTGGTCGGGCGGGAGCAGGGCGATCAGGGCGATCAGGGCGATCAAGAAAGCAACATGTTCAACACAATGTTCAAATAGCAAGCACCAGCTCCGTGTTTGTCATTAGAACAGGCTACGGACACATCAAGAGACTCCAGGAACTCACGAGAAAGACCAGCAGCGCAGCAAACGCGATAGAACATCAGGAGGTGCACGAAGTTTGGTCCCCTATACAGCTCCAAGGCGCACCTAAAGCCCACCCAGCAAACCACGTATAGCACCATGGCTATCTCAGCAACACCTACCAGACCACGTTATGCACTATGGCAATCTAAGCAACACCACAAAGCTCCTGCTTGTTCCCATAATGCGTACAAGCACTCAGTGGTAATTTAGCAACCAAATGATCCTAATCCTAATCCTAATCCGTTTGCTTGAATTTGAAGCCAAGCAGAGCGAACCAGACCTTTCCCAACTCACAGCAGACTCTGCCCTTTCTAACCTTGAAAGACAAGGCTTTGGAAAGCCTCACACTATTAATACTTGGAGACAAAAACTAGACACAGAACTACGCAATAAATTTACCTTAGACATACACCCCACCAACCCACAAGTAGACATTTGACCCACTGGTTGCAGTGAATTTTGGCTGCATGACATTGACCTTGTCAAGTACAAAGTAAAACAAAACCCTAATCAAACATCACTAGACACTGAATCACACAGCCCCCACCCTCGTGCTCCACCTCCCCTTCTCCTCCCAGAAATTTACAAAGCATACATGGCATGCATTTACAACACACAAGGTAAATGTGTTGGGATGATAACCCCTAGCCGGTTTCAACTCCTTTACAAGGCTTTCTATAGGGCCAAGCTTGCAGGCTTGCATGAAGCCATAACACCTGCTTCTACTAGCTTTGCATCTGAGCTGGAGGGGCTCCTTGCTCGCAAGACTATACTAGAAAACAAGTACGCTAGCAAAAACATTAAAGACTCCTTTTTGCGGGCCCTGCCAACCCACATCCACACTGCCCTTGAAGAATGGGCCCTGGTGACTCAAGAAAAAATGGCCTCCCCGCTGGACCACAACCCACAATACCAACACTACTGGAGCACTGACCCCCGAGACACTCTCTTTGGTCCCCATCATAACTCCCTCTCATCCAGATATTCCAGTTTTTCTGTCTGCCATCCCATTTACACAGAAGAAGCTATGACTCAGGCCTTACGCCATGCTATCTACTCAGCCAATCTCAACACAGAGGCCACTGCTACTTTCTTGTTCCTCCCTGTATGGAGACAACACATGGTAACTAGCCCCTATTCCAAACTCATCACTGCCTATCCACATCTCTGTTGTTAACTTTGAACCATCGCTCGTACCAACCTTTGCTACAACAATCCACAATCCTCCATCAACCAGAGAATACCCCTTTCTAAGCGCACCTGGGACCTACAAATTATTACATCCCGTGTAATTCTCCTAAGAGGTATAGACTCACATCTAGCCGTCCTGATGCTGTACTGATTAATCCTTATGATGCCAGACCCACTCTCTCTTCTTCTTCCTTCCCCTCCTCCTCACACATGTGTTACGCAGAAGGCACAACACCCCACACAGGTCCAACACAACTACCAGCGTTAGACAACCCCATCAACTGAGTGTGAACCAGCGGCACGTACACTTGATAGAGATTACATCGTGAAGGTTCTAGGCCTGGGCAACAGTTGGAGGCGGCACAGCGGCAGCATGTAGATCTATGCAAGGATATAAGTGGATAAGCTGTCACGTTAAACACCATCCTTCTGGGTGTTGGTGGGACCTGTTACACTGAGCATACCCTTAACCAGTTTAAACAACTGGTACTTAACCACCAACGCGCCAATAAACTTGCTTGCAAACTTCATGCCCATTCTGTTATGTATGCCAACAAGCTTGTTACCACTAGGCGCGCTAATGAAAACACAAATTATTCTCACAGCCAGGTTCTGGAGCAGGGTGCTTCCAGTAACCCTCTAGATCCCCATTGGCATTATCTGTTTTGTAGCTTCGTGGTGGAAAGGATTCACGGCTCTTTGGAGCCAATGTGTCTCCTTTTCCTTAATTGATGTAAGGAGAGCTTTCTTTGCCTACGTAGTTTATCTTTGTTGTTGATTGTTCTTAAAATCATATCTTCTCTCATTAGCAACTCACAAACCAATATTTGTGTCTACAAAGTAAAATCTCATGCTGGCATTGCTGGTAACGAGTGTGCAGATGCTATTGCTAAATATCAAGCAAGCCAAGCCAATAATAACGTGGCTGATACTGGGATCCCTAGCGCAGGCCCTGGTGGAAATCCTTTCTCTCACTTATTTTGGTTAGCCAAGGAGGAAAAAATGAACACAATGCTGACACACCCACAGCTCCTGCTCCCAATCCTAAAGTCACCTACCTCCCCAATCTTCAAAATGCTCTCAAGTCTCACATGCATATAAAACACAGACTTCGATATGCCAATCCCAAAAAAACAGGCTACTACACTTACTATCAGAGCTTATTACCTCATGTTAACAAGAAAGTCAGCAACGCCTTTAGAAACATGCCTTGTATATCCACACCTATGAAGCGCACCATTTTACAATATCGCACTGGCACCCTCTATAACCAAAAACATGCAGTTCGCTTCAAGAGGTCCACTGACCCACTATGCCCTCTCCCAGGCTGTCATCAATTAGACAGTGCACTCCACATGCTTTCAGGCTGCCAAAATCATATCATCTCCAGCATGAAAACTGAAACCCACAATGTTGCTGGAAGAATGATCATCAAAGCTCTTAGCATAAGCCCTTTGGGGGCAGGCTTGGTTGACATGGACATAGGGAGTGATGATAGGCTGGCGCAACACAGCCTCCAGATCCCTGCACATGCATCAAACAGAATTTTACCCCCTTACCTTTTTCCTAGAAATTTCCCTAAGAGATCTAGACTCACATCCAGTCGTCCTGATGCTATACTGATTACTCCCTATAAAGCCAAACCCACTCCTTCTTCTCCTTCTTCCACTCGCTCACACCATGCGTTACGCAGCAGACACAACCCAACACAGAGGACCACACGAGCCAACCGCGTGAGACAGCCCCACCAACTTCATGTAAACCAGGGACATGTGCACTTGATTGAAATTAAGTACTGTGAAGACACGAGGCCTGGACAACAGTTAGAGGCGGCACAGCGGCAGCATACAGACCTCAGCAAACTCATTAGTGCTAAAGTTGTGACTCTCCACACCATCCTTCTGGGTGTTGGGACCTGCTATACTGATCATACCTTGAACCAGTTTAAACAACTTGGACTGGACCATCAACGGGCCCATAAACTTGCTCAAAAACTCCATGCCCATTCGGTTCAGTATGCCCATAAGCTTGTTACCACTAGACGTGCTATGGAAAATTATGCTTCTCACCGCCAGGTTCTGGAGCCGGGTGCTTCCAGTAACCCTAAAGATCCCCATTAGCTTTCTTCTTTGTAGCTTTGTGGTGGAGGAGGCTCACGGCTCTTCTGAGCCAATGTGTCTCCTTTTCCTTAATTGATGTAGGGAGAGTTTCCTCTGCCTACGTAGTTTTTCTTTTTCTTTTTCTTTCTATCTTTTCTTTCCCCTCTGCAAGTCCACGGGTTCCGCACAGAATCTGTAGACCTAAGGGGAGGGCCCTTGCATTAATGTAATGTGCATTAATGCATTAATCAATATTGCTTTTGGACACAGCAGCAACGGGAAGTTAACGGGGGCTCAACGGCATCCGTACGTGTGTGTGTGTGTGTGTGTGTGTGTGTGTGTGTGTGTGTGTGTGTGTGTGTGTGTGTGTGTGTGTGTGTGTGTGTGTGTGTGTGTGTGTGTGTGTGTGTGTGTGTGTGTGTGTGTGTGTGTGTGTGTGTGTGTGTGTGTGTGTGTGTGTGTGTGTGTGTGTGTGTGTGTGTGTGTGTGTGTGTGTGTGTGTGTGTGTGTGTGTGTGTGTGTGTGTGTGTGTGTGTGTGTGTGTGTGTGTGTGTGTGTGTGTGTGTGTGTGTGTGTGTGTGTGTGTGTGTGTGTGTGTGTGTGTGTGTGTGTGTGTGTGTAACAGGGTGAAAGTTTAAAAAATCCCCAAAAAACGAAACAACGGATCGTGTTGTGTGTCTTTTCATCTGTTCCAAAGCAATCTGGCGCGCATGGCTATGCAAGCCTTGGCTTGCAATCTTTGAAATCAGAATGGTAATTGTATTGCCACATGCAATTTATTCAACATTGTTTGTCCTTCGTTACATACCACGTTGCGCCTCTCGTGCCGATTTGAGGAGCAGTGCGCACTGCAGAGAGCTCATCGGCTGATGGCTTGCTGGCCCCCAGGTCCCCTGAAAAGTGAAACTGAGGCATAACAACGGATCCGCATCCGTAGAGGAGAGAGGGAAGAGGAGGGGGCTTCCAGGTCGTGGGGACAACAGCCGAGCCGGATAGTCCAGGACACGGTGGGTGTACACATGCTGCAGCCCGTTCTGGCAAGCGTTTTGGCAGTAGCTGTGTTTGCAGATGTCGAGGAGCACCAGCAGGGCTGCCTGTGTGTCTGCGCGCATGCGCGGTTGTCTTTGAGCTCTTTCCTCTTCTCCTTCTCATTCTTGCAAGAACACAAGACCGTACAATACCCTGGTCCACGGCACCACATCAGAGCACGCACATCATCTGCTAGCCCTACGCATCCCTGGTGCTGTAGCACCGTGCGTCTGGGTTTCTCCTCTGCCTTTAGGCTTGCTAGGCCTGCGCGCAAATGTCCATTGAAACGTTGCACCCCCCCCTTCCGGTCCGGAGCCCCAGAGGGGCCTACTCCTAGTCGCACGCTAACTCGTATTCTTTTGTACCGATGTGCCCTGCGGCAGGTCGTGCTGCACGACCGTGTTGTCGGGCGTCGTTGCTGTGGCTCTTGATTTCCAACCCACCTTTCCTTCTCCTTCAAAAGTTGGTTCTCGCGCCAGATTGCCAGCTCCCTTATTGCGCACGTACATTTGCAGGCGGTGTTGGGCGTGCAGGCGCTCAAGCCAGGGGCCCGCCTGCCTGCACACACGCATCTTTTGAGCTTCCCCTTTGCGAGATGGACGACGGGGAGGTATGGCCACACAGCCAGCGGAGTGCAGCACACATGAAGCCTACTTTTTAGAGGGAATACCTAAAGCTGTTGGGTGGCTGTGGGGGTGCTGCTGCTTGTGGGGGCATGTTTGAGCGCGTACTGTGCTGCATTAGCTGAATGCACTTCCCTGCTCTCTCCTGACATGCAGGCTGAGCAAGCTGCTCACGCGCTGGCGCTACTTGCAGTAAGTTGCAGGAGCTGCTACATGGTGTTCGTTAGCTGCACGGAAAACACAGCAGTAGACAGGAAAGTGTATTTGCCTGCCTGCAGCCTGCACTGCCATGGGAGCCAGGCTTCTCCACTTCCCAAAAGGCACAAGCATCCTACTCCGATGTGAATCTGCACTTAATTGACTTGCCTTGCGTGCTTTTCCTTTGTTCCAGGAGCAAGCAGCAACGGCAGCACCTCCGCCTGCCTCAGTGCGGAAGACGAAGAGGGTGCGGCAGGTCAGTGGAATACCACAAGACACGGGCGGGGAAAGGAGGGACTGCGGCACAGAGCAGTGCCTCAATGCAGAAGTTGAATCCCTCATGCTGTGCTGCAGGCTTGGCGGTTTGTTGAGGAAACCTTCCTTCAGCCCACTTGTGCATATGTGCCTGAATCCACAGGAGGTCAGCATGGAACACGTGCGGCGGCAGATGGCCTTGCTTCAGCAGCAAACCCTGCTGTCCACAGACCAGGTTGGTCAACAGATGTCCTGGCTGCGGCAACAGATGCACAGCCTGGTTACGCAGGTCAGCTCACAGGGGCAGGACCAGGCAGAAAACGACACCGCTTGGGAGCTGGACGCTCTGCAGGTTCGTGCCCTTATTGGTACTTGTCACAAAGCAGATGTGACGCAGAACAGTGTGCGTTGAAACAAATAGTAAACACCCTTGAACCTCAAAATAGCATGCAGATGTATGTATGCATGAGAATCGAAAGAGCTCAGAAAGACACTGTCAGGCAGAGATCTACCAGCTCTGGGCTGGCTTGCAGACTTGCTCTGGAAGCCACGAGGTATGCTCTATTTATTAAAAGATGCAGCGACAACAACAGCAGCAGCAGCAGCTATTATGATCCATTGCATTTTGGTCCAGCTGAACGGCATGTCTTGTTTCCATGCTTGATGCGCAGCGACAACTGCAGCAGTCCATGTCGGTGCTGCAATTTCTTGAGGACAAGCTGTACATGGTGGGTCTTTGTGATTGTCCAAGTCTCAATCAAGCAGGTGTTTTTTTTGTCTATTTTTGATCTCATGCATTCCAATGACAAAAAGGCTTCAAGAAGACGACATTGAGACGTGTAGCTGCCTTTTTTCTGTGTTTGGCAAGGTTGATGCCCATTCTTGTGGCCCAAAAATTGTCTGTCCTGTCCCCTTGACACCTCTGCTGTCAAGTGCTCAACAAATAGCACCCATCCCACGCAAGATCTATTCCTCGTGTTTCTTGGCCCACATCCTTTCCACTCTTTGTTCCATGCTTGCTCATTTTGCTTGCTGCGTCTGCCCCTGGCCTGCAGGTGCAGCAGAACATGCATCAACAACCTGTGCCCCCACAGGTCCCACCACCAGCAGCGCCCTTCCCCTACGGCATGCCCTTCCCCCCCACATCGCCATTCCCTTTTGGAGTGCCAGGTGCACTGGAGCCCCTTCCTGCTGGGATCAAGCCACCAGTGCCTGGGAGGGGTCTCAAGGAGCAGCCCAGGCCTCTCCGAAGCGCGCCGCCACGGAGTGCGGCAGGTATAATATGTGTGTGTGGGTTTGGGTGGGTGTGGGAGTGTGGATGTAGGTGTGTGGGTGTGTTTAGTCGTGGGTGTGCGTGCGCGCGTGTGCGCATTTATGCAAATGGCTTCTGCTCTTTGGCATGCCAGCAAGCAGGCAACCTTGCAATGGCACTTTTTGTGGCTCGGATATAAAGGAATATGCTTCAGTGTTTGCTGACAAACAATATTTTGGTGCCTTTCTTTTATGCAGCATTGTTGCCTGCAACATTTAAATGTTTCCTCTCATGTACATGTCTGCTGCAGCACCTGTCCGGCCAGGGCCTCTCAAGTCAAGGCTACCGGCAGCCGCTTCTTCTTTGCCTGTTCTGCAGCAACAGCCTCCAAACGGACAGCACCAGCAGGTAAGCTATTAGTAGGGGACTAAACTGGAACTCCAAACTAGTTAAGCTATTTGGTAAGCTGCTGGGGGGGCGTGACTGAATTTCTATGTTGCAGCTGTTGGCTGCTGCGTGACATCAGGCTTGACCCTGTCAAAATGAAAGAAGGAAATCCTTAACATCAGTGCAGAGGTCTTCCATCTGAACAGGATTTGCTGTTACCCTTCAAATTGTATCCTTTTGGGTGGTCAACAGGGTCTGGTCTGGCCGCCAGAGGTTGCAAATTGTAGTACCTTCTCCTTAAGGCTCTCCACACCTTTGGCTGCTCTGAACTCAAATGTGCTAAGCGTTGAATTGAGCATCTGTGCTGACATGCAGAAGTAAATTGTGTTCAGCAGGGGACTGTCCCGCACAGCATGGGTTTTAGAAAGGCAGAGGGGACCAAGGGGATGGATTTCCATGATTGCAGTGTTGGCGGTCATGACAGGGCAGGATCTTAGGTAGGAGGGGAGCCTTGTGGGGGCTGCTGGACAGGGGCAAGACAGGGTGAAGAATGCGGTAGAAACGTGTTTTTGCATACCGTAGAGAAAATTTGTCATTACGCAAAAATAACTTATGGGGCCCGTGCGTAAGAATTGCAGCTGGTGAAAAAATAAATATTTGAGGCGATGCGTATGTGTGCAAATAGGTAAAACATGATTATTTTAAGCGATGAGTGAGCAAGGCGCGGTGAGCAAGGCAGCGAGGGAGGGCAAGGGTGCAAGCAAACGTGCAAGCAAGTGAGCACGCACAAGCAGGTGCATGCACACTAGAGGGTGGGAGTGTGAGGAAGAGGAGGGCGGAGGAAGGGAATGCCAGCACCGAGGACAGCAATGAGAGTGAGAGGGGGGGCAGCAGTGACGAGGAGAGCGAGGAGGGGAGTGGCAGCACTGAGGGTGGAGAAGGAGTACAATTTTAGGATAAATCTTTTTGGATTGGGCTATACACCAACTCAGGATCTTGTTTGGTGGAAAGGCATGGTAGTTACTCAAACCACAGTGAAGATCAGGTTGCTGGTTGATTTGTGTGGGCCAAGGCCCTTTTGGCAGTGCGTAAACATGCGTATCTAAAATAACTTCTGTCAGGGGTGCGTATGTGATGCGTATGTGAAAAACTAGTAATTTGTAAAAAGGGTGCGTTATGAATACGTCTCTCTATGGTGCGATGAACGGTATGACAAGGATGAAGCTTGCAGGGCAATCGCCGTTGGAACTTCTTTTCTCTCTGTTTCCTGGCCATTAACTGAATCTTCCAAATGCAGGGCACCTTAAAGAAAGTGAATGTAACCAGCCAAGGTGCGTCTTATTTAAAAGCTGTGTTACAATTGTTTTCCAGTCCCTACCCTTCACTTGTTTATTTGCATTTTTATATCCGCACGATTAATGAATCAGACGATGCATGTTTGTAATCTGAAATATAAAATAGCCAAGTAGGTAGGGAGGGGGGTGGGGGATCCTCAAAAGCACGGCATTGCTTTGGCTGATGCGGGAAGGCAGTGATGTTACATTCTTGATATTGAAAGAAAAAATCTAAATTTTACCTATTAACGGATCGTTGATGTACTGAACGAATCCATGCACGTTCTTGTAATTGCTGCTCTTTACTAGCTGATAAAAAAGTATGTGATGTTATTTTAGTATTCCTCTTTATTTGTACGAGAATTGTGGGGTTCAGCGGATGCCTTTATGTGAAGCTGCATTTTTTCCTGCACGTTCTTGTGCCCGCTAGTAAGTGAAGGCCTTCCATATAACGCGTTACCATTGTTTTTAATTTTGGAAGCGATTTTGGTTAGGTCGAAAAAGTGTGACGAAAAGAGTAGACTAGTGTTCCTGGCTAAGGTCGGCGCCTTATGCTGTGCATGCTGCGCTTCGCGAATGCTGTTTGAAATCCCGGCACCTTGGAAAGATAAACAGGATGTTACAAATCATGAATTACGAGGAACGCAAGCTTACAATGAGGTTTTGCGTTTGTTGGTGAGCATTTTCAAAAAATGTTTTGCACCCTCATTGTCTTGTGTTGGACAACAAAATCACTTAAATGACCCACTCATGGCATGAGCTACTCTAATTCAACCATTCGCTTACCATCCATGACTTGCTGCATTCTGCGTTCAGGCCACGCGTCCAAAGCCAGCGAGGACATTCTGGAAGTCCATAGGCCCGCTCAGGCCCTCTGACCAATTAGCCAAATCCCTGAAGGAGCCAAGCGCGTATGATTTTTTCAGCGCAAAGGCCCATGCAGACATAGAAGGTGAGCAAGCTTGCTGACCATGCTTGGACTATTAACTGTGCTCAGGCTCTTAAGCGTCTATTTTATAGGGCTGCAACATGCCTTCGCTTCTGTATCCCTTGTGCCAAGGTGCTTGCTCACAATGGAAGATTTGTATGACACTTCACATTTTTTGGAATCTGGGTGCACCCAGGCTAAGGGATGAGGACAGCAATGCCTTGCCGGTGTGTTTCTTTGTGGGCCCGCCAGGTGGGCTCTTCGTCAGTTGTTGCGGGTATTGTGGAAGGGAATCATGGAGGCGTAACCTCGTGTAGCAGCCATAATGACAAATCCTAGTGCTGCACGTTCTGTGCTTTTGCTGTGCCCAAGCTGGCTTCCCCATGCCTTGATACCTGCTGTGCTCGCATCATTCAGCGGACAACCCAGGCACTGCCCTTAGTGATGTGGCAGACAAGCTGCGTGAGCTCTGGGACCATGCAACCCCACAACAGAAGAAGCCTTTTGAGGTGAGTGCGGAAATCAAGAGCGGTGCTTCCTTCCAAAAAGCGTATGATAATGCAGAGAGGGGAGATGTGTGTTGCTGCTTCATGCTCGCCATGTTTGCTTGCTTCTTGGCTCCAGCCTGCCTGATTGCTTTCCAGACGGCTTGCAGGGACATTTACAAGTGTTGGAGAATGAGTTCCTCATGTTCTGTAGGTATTGGGTCTCAAGTTGTATTAGAAACCGAAGGGGAGGAGCCTGTAAAAAGGGTTTCTCCTCTGATCTAGTCCACAGATTCCGCATCTCCTGTTCCCTTGAACACAGGAAATGGCCAGGGCTGAAAGGGAGCGGATGCGTGCGCAGCAGGCGCGCTGGATAACTTCCCATGCTCATACAAATGGCTCATCCCAGCCTGCAGAGAAGCTCACAAGCAAGGCAGGCCAGGCCAGCAAGCCCGATACCACCCCAAGACATGCCGCTCCGCAGACTCACGCAGAAAATGAAATGGTGGGAGGTGCAGCTGCTCCAGGCGGGCGGACGGCATCAGCAGCCTCCCCTTCTGCACCATCCCTAGCTCAGACAGCCCCGCTGACAGCATTCCAGCTCTTCAGCGCTGCAAGGTGAGCTTGTATTGAGTTTTGGGTAAAATTAAGCTATGGTTGCAGTTAGCTGATCAGGATCTCAGACTCTGGAGGCATCTAGGCCAGCCAAAAGGCATTGAGGCCGGCCAGGGTTTTCAGACCCAAAAGGCATCAAGGCCAGCCAGGTGTGAGGCCCACTGAGGCCCGTTTTAGCATGCTGCCTCCTGCCTGTGTCAATGTTTTTTCGGTCCGCTGTTGCTTTACGCCAAAGTCTGTGCTTTCTAATAAACTCCTTTGCTTTCCGCTGTATGTGTGTGTCCTCCTTGCCTGCTCACATGTCCATACCCTCACATTGTCCCACGTGGGTTAGGCAGGCATCCAATCACGAGAGTTACGATAATTACATTCGAGCGCAAAACCTAGTTTACATGCTCAGAAACGCAGTGGCTTGTTGCTTGGAGGATCTGCTGAACAGTAGGACAAGAAGTTCTGGTTGCATGTTCGCTGCTACACATGTTGATGGTGGTATTCACTTTGCGCTTGCACCTTTGTGATGGTGCCACAAGAATTCCACACTTCAAGAGAGCAGCAAACAGCAATATATGAGGCATCTATGTATTGCCTTCCAACATTACACTGTAGGGGTGTTCACACCCAGACCAAGTTGCTCCAAACCCTTTTTTGACTTCACAAGCAGTTTTATGGTGCAAAACTGGTTGACAAGCCTGGTCTCAGAATCTGGGATGGTGCAATGGCTGGGGAGATACAGAGAGGGGGTGTCCAGACATGGCTCGGCCCCCTCTCCAAAAAACACGTGGAGCTCAAGCTGAGCAATCGAACTTATTAAATATAAATTAAAAAGTCCATCTGCAATTGTTTTATGAACCCCGGTGTACCAGCTGTGAGATTCGGAAATTTGACAGGTTTGACGATATCGCCTTCCTGACGGGCCACCAACCTCGCCGGTTTTGGGGCATGCTTGCTCTTTGTTATTCAATGAATCATTGTCTTAATTTTGAGGCAGCGACTCCACACAGCTGCAGCTACAGCAGCTGTTGCAGAGGTTTGACCAGCAGGAAGGAGCACCCTGGAGCCAGCAGCAGCCCGGACAGCCTGCCCCACCCTGTCCCAGACCTATAACAAGACATGAGGAAGGGCATCCTGCACACAGATGGCTGCAGCTGCGTGCTGTGAACATGCTGTGTGGGTGGCAAGGGGTCTGTCGCACACGCACGCACCCCAGCTGGCCTGCACAGTGCACTCCAGCACTCAAGAAGCATCAGAAAGGGTCAATAAGGTCAAAATGCACGCATTTGGAGCTTGGGAACACCATTGCAGCACACCTGACACACACCCTGCGTGCTCGTCACCAAAAAGAAAAAAGGTTTGATAGCTGACCTTGCGCTACCCCAAACCTTGCAGGCCCTGTGTTGTAGGGCTGCTCTGGGCACCTGTGAGGTCTGGAAAGGGTTTCGGGGGATGGCGTGCAAGGACCAGGGAGCAGAGCATGGTGGTGTGCTCAAACAAGGGCATATGTGCATGGGCATGTGGATTAAACCAACAGGGAGGCCTCGGGTGCTGGGCCTTGGCAAGTGCATATGATACATGTTAGAAATGACATGGACAGATTTTTGCTCTGTACATGCGTGGGCACCACCTTCAGCATGCTACCACGCCCTGCATGCACTTACCCCTGAAAAATGAGCACGTGTCCACCAGCAGGCACCCACGCACCTGCGCGTTCCCAAATTCCCACACACAGCCCCTTCAAAACACCATGCTGGACCCCCATGCCGAGTTTCATGCCAGAACAACCATCCTGGAGGCACCTTATGCACTAAAAACCCATTTTCTGTGTAAGCACTTAGGCAAATGAGCACCCTAAAATGGGGGGTCACTCTAAAAGTCATCCGTTTTGGTCAAGCAGCACACCGTTGGATAAAAATAGGTTTGCAACAAGTATGACCTCAAAATGTTGCATGGTTGGTCAGGGATGGGTCCAAACGTGCATTTTCAGCAGTTAAAAACCACGATTCTGGCAGGCATTAGCCTTGAGCAACATTGTTTCTGCCCCATATTGCTCGTGCTGCTGTATCATACTATGTGTAGAACCTGTAACTGGGAAGAGGGAAATAGCCCTCCACATCTTTAATGCCACTTTTCGTGTGGGCAAAGTTGCCAAAAATGGCAAAAAACGCAAATCTCCCAGGCCAACCTGCCTATTTGGGAGTTGTCTTCCACAAACAGCATATCTACAGAAAGGTCTCAATAGCAAGCACCTGTCAAACTAAAAATGAAAACTTGGGCTGTTCCCTGGCCAGTTATGAGGGATTGTGTGGGATGCGTCCATGATCTGACCTGATACAAGGTTGGGAGCGCTCCTGCTTACCCCCCTGGGCTGATTTCCGAAATTCCAAGTATGCAGCCCTTAATATTTACCAAATGTACACCTAATGTCAAATTTTGAACTCATTTGGTGAAAGTCACCTCGAGGGGTGAACACCCCTACACTGCAAAATACCTCGGCAGCCCCAGTAAACTTTTGGCTGGGCCTGCTGTAAAGTTTCACGGCGGGGTTTGCACTGAATAGGCTAAGGCAGGCTGGTGTGACTTAACCGGAAGGAGGCAAACCTAGGGTTTCTCGCCTCATGACTGGGGCTTGGAAAAAGAATCAAGTTAAAGGTTCTCCAATTGAGCTGTTCCAAGCCCAAAGTCCCCTTTGCTATCTTCCAGTCAAGATCGTCCCCATGGCTGGACCCTTTCGTGCTGAGGCAAATAAGTATAGACAACTTTGCACCACATAAATGGCCTATTCTTGCACCATTTCCAATTGGACGTGGGAATGTCAGTTCTCGCAAGTGCGGCATGAAATGTTGTCCGCTAAGATTGTCCGCTCAGATTGTCAGAAGCGCATCGTTGTTCACACAGTCCACCTTTTGGCCCTCTTTGACCCCCACCTGAGGATGTGCTGAAAATTGCCAGTTGATTTTGAAGCAGCTTCACTTCCTGCGGTGCGTCTGTCCTGATGGGTCCCCCCACCAGCACCATCCCTCAGTGCCCTGGCAAAATCAGACATTGCAGCATGATCAGACATCCAAAAGTAGCCATGTCCAGGAGCGCTAATCTTTTTGTTTGAAGGTGGAAAATCCACCTATTCCTGCCAAAATGGATGTGGAGCAGCCTCTGAGCCAAGAAGAGTAACCCTACATGCCAACTATCTATCAAAACACCTCAGTGCTCAAGATGAAAAAGATGGTATGCTCAAGAGGGGGTTGTAGAGCCTGGAAGCCATTCTTTAATGGGGTCTAGTTGTAGAAATGACCAAGAGGGTCTGAAAGGAAGCGTGGAAATTTCGACCTATCACTTACCCGCACCTAGACAGCAGGGGTCCTGCTCCTTTCCAGTATTTTCATCTTCGTGCAAAATCACCACAATCAAAACTCGACTGTTGCAGGGTTGTGGGCCAAGGATAAACTGTTAATGCACTTGCTGTGCGCAGCTCTAAATGGAGTATTTCCCCATACCGCTTGCATGTCTCACACCGGGCAGCAGCATCATCCTGGGGGGCCTCAAAGTTTTCATCAAGCGAAATAAGCAAACAACCCTGGGTTAAATTGTTTAAGCTTGCTCATGCCCTGATGTGCTTTTTGGTATCCAGCGCACTAAACAAGTCGTGCGCATTCATACACGCCAATGCAGGTATCCTGAGGTCCTGCGCCAGAATTCGAGCTTGCTGAACCTGACTCAACCAGACACGCCCTCTGCAGGGGCTGCCCACATCTTGGGGGCTCAGTGGAATGTATCTTCCAAGGAAGAGAAGGAGCACTGGCATGCAGAGGCCAAGGTAAGTGGGTACGAGTGGGCTGGGGGCTGCGTGGGGGCTCCCTCGCGCAGCTTCTCTCTTCTTCAGCTGAAGTTGCCGCTCAATGAGGAGATCTGTCCTGAAGTGCCCGCCAGACTGGGAACCTGGACACCGCCAAATGCAAATTGCATTTGCTTATGGATATTTTTATGAGTATGGCTCCACAACGTGCTCAACCACAGCCTTTTAGAGCACGCTGCTTCTCATCATGGATATCCATGACCTGAGGTCATCTATGTCAAATCAAAGTCTGCACATTTTAAACAAAAAAAAATTTTCTTGGGAATGCTCTCAAAGCGAAAACACTTTCCACCATCCCGCCCCCAGCTCACACCCCAAGTCCATATGATCAGGGGGGGTCAAAAAGCCTACACTGCCGGGCGTTGTCCTTCCCATTTTTATTTTTGGAAGTCTAACGCAGAGGGGGTCACCGTTGTTTATTTCTCCCAAACTTTCCTGGGCCTGCTGGAGCTTTCAGAGCAAATCGACTGTTTTTTTTGTGCCTCTAGGACAATCATCATAGTTTAAGTTTGGGGGAAGTCGCCCCCATGTGCGTGTGGCGGAGTGGGGAAGGGAGAGCACTGTGTGTTAAGGTGTGGGAATAGGTTCAACTGGCTTCCATCATGAGACCTGAGCATGCAGGAGTATTAGAGGTATCACATGGTGTGTCCCGCACCATCAGATGGCTGGGCTAGGTTACCTCCCTGCCAGGCCAAAACCGAGTCCCAAACCCTCCCCCATTGCGACTGTTTGACTCCCAATACCTGTATAAACAAATTATTGAACAACATCAACAAAATAAGATGGGGTCCATCAGTGGCCAGGCTGCAGCGCGGTGTGCCAAGAATGGATGGAATTTCGCTCTGGCCTCTAACCACCTATTTTCTCACTCCTGGCATTATAGACGTTCTATTATAATTTATAAAATCTCAGCTAATACCGGCACCTAGCTTGCATTTCAAAATAGATTGCACCTTTTTCTCAGACCCTCTCCTTGAAGCTTCCTGTGCATTCTGAATATGCAAAACATCTTTTTAATATGTAAATAAACTTTTTCTGCATCATTGGAATTGACAGTATCTAAAGTTTTTGGAAGTCTCACCTGATCATGATCTGGCAATATGTCAGGAACGCATGAGCGTTCCAGGACCAAAAGTACCAGGAACTTGTCTTAATTGCATTTTTTCACATTGGAATGCTCATGCGTTTTTGATATATGTTCTTTGGAAGTTCCTCGAAATGGTGACCACCCTCTGAGGCGATGAAGGAAGCAGGAAAAGATTGAGGAGGGTGCAAAGTGCTGGTGATTATTAGACATACTTGCCATATGGTGCCACCAACAAGCTCCAGGCAGACTGGTAAAGATGGCAATTGGCAAATGTCTGGATGCATGCAATTGCAGCTGTTATGGACTGGACAGCTAAGCAGAAAGACAGTGGACTGGCGAATGTTTGCAACTTTTAGGAAAATGACATCTTTTCTTTTTGTCTTGACAATCTTTCGACTTTGATGGAGTGGTATGCAAGGTCTCATCCAGAAGTTATACGTGAAAGTGAGTAGCCAGGTGGCCGCAGGTCTCCCTGCGGGCCTGAGGCATGTAGGCAAAAAATATAAAGTCAAGATTCAGAAGTAGGCATGTCTTGTTGTGATTGTTTTTGAAAGACCAGGAAAGAAACACTGATGCATATTCGCATGAACACACACATGTACATAAGTATTCACACGCGTGCACGCGTATACACAACTATACATACACACGCACGCACGCACGCACATGCTCATACGAGCGCATGCACGAACACGCGCATGCACAGACGTATGCATGCATGCATGCATGGACACACACACACACACACATGTGCATGCAGCACGCACGCATGCACACAAACATACACACATGCATGCACGCACGAACTCAGGAAATAAGTTTCCCAGCAGGCCTGGAAATTCAATCCTTGGACTGGGATTGTTTTTTAATTTTCCGACCATTCCAATGGTAATATGGATATAAATGCGTATTAGGTTTCAGCCAGAACCGACACCTAGCTTGCACTTTAAAATTGGATTGCTCCTTCTTCACAGGCACTCCCCTGGAAGCTTCCTGCACACTCTATATGGGGAACATTGATTTTAATGTAAATAGAACACCAATCTGCATATATATATATATATATATATATATATATATATATATATATATCATATACCATAGCAGCACTAATGTATTGCAAGACTGATTCATTGCGAGGTCCCAAAGCAATTTCATTAATTTCCTTGCAAACATTATGACATTATGGGTTTGCGAGGCCTGCCAAAAAAATGCAATTTGCAAACTTCTGTGTTTTTGCGTCTCATACACGCTGGCTTTTGGTCTCCACTCTTCCCCTTCCTCCAACTCTTCATCAGAGGAGTCCTTAGAGCCCTCCCCTGTCCCTGCCCCTGTTCCTCCTGCCCCTGCCCCTCGCCTTGAGCAACTGCTGCTTCCTGACAGGTGTGTAATGCAAGCGCATGCAGACCCTCCTCCCTGCCAGGAAGCTTGGAGTGAAGCAGCTGAACCCTCATTGCATTGGGGGCAGTGATGCCTAGACCAAAGGCAGGATTCTGGGCCTGTAGGCGCAGGCAGGGGGATAGGAGGTGGCAATGGCAGCAGCAGAGCTCTCTGCGCAAACCATCGCCCTCCTCGTGCTTCTGCTTGTTGCAGCCCATGTCAAAAAGAGTTCCCCGCCCGTTAGCAGCATTTGACTGCACTCTGGGGCCCGATTGATTGCTAAATAGAAACCGACACCCTTTGCGAGGCCTTGAAAAAAGTAATTTTTAGAGGCACTTCATACTGCGAGAAACCCCAATAATTATCAGAATGATTATTTAATTAATCACAGTACCCTCAGTGCTGGTACGGTATTTTATATTGTATTATATTATACATTATTCACAAATAGTCATATTATTTATCATATTATATATGTATAATCTAAGTCGGCAGGACTGGAAATCTTCACAAAGTTTTGCCCGGTCTTCTGTTCATCTCAGGGGGCGCTCGTGGGGACGACCGCATGCTCAGGTGTTGGAATGGGGTAAACCGGCTTCCGTTATGATACCTGAGCAAGCAGACGTAGTAGGCATTGTATGAATATTCCTGCACCATCAGGTGGCTCAGATGGGAGAGTGGATTCCATTTTTCCGAAAACCGATTTGGGAGGACCCCTCTCCCTTGCAAACATATGACCCCCAAGATCTGTAGAAATAAAGCAGCAGTGTTGTTCCGTTCGACAAATTTGCACTTGATTGAACTTAACACGCATTTTATCGCATACAAAAAGTGTCGTTTGTCAAGCTTTAACCCCCCTCTGCAAAATCCAGCCTGCTAAGCCCACTTGAAGGCCACTAGAAGGTCACCTGGAGGCCACTGACATGGCACATGAAATCATCAGGACGTCTCATCTCCAATAACAAAGCTTCAATTCGAAAGTTCAAGATGATGGAAGGCCGGGGCAAGCCTGTATGGGCCCTACTGACCTCTCTCCTGACCATCCTCTCCTCGACCAAACATGCATTTGAACAGCTCAATGAATTCAAACTGTGCACGCACTTCATCACATTTTCAGTCTCGAACCATCAAACGGAGCAACACAGAAATAAAGCAATGAACGTCAGTGAAAGAATGGGGTCAATCAGGGATCAGGCCGCAATATGGTGTGGCTACACAACCAATTTGGTCCCCTGACAACTTTCTTGCACGCAACTGACATGATAAATGCTGTTTTTTAATACAATTTAAATCATTTTCAGCTAAACTCGCATGCAGCTTGCACTTTTAAGTCGGAATTTTTCAAGCTCTTTTGCATAGGCTTCCCCCAACTGGTTTAATTGAAACTTGGCTTCCTCTGGTATTTCTCTAGCAGTGTATTTTAAACCAGTTGGGGGAAACATGCCTAATTAGCTGCGGCGTGAACCCTACTTTTTGACACCCGGCTGCCCACATCTGACCAGCCATACCACCACATGGGGTGATGTTTAGTGATTTGGAGTCCTTGTAAGAAATGAATATCATTGCAAAAAAATGAAGCGGAAAGACCCAGTGGTTGGTGTTTTATGGCGATTTCAACCAGTTCCCCACAAAAAGCACCAAATTAGGGTAACATGCCCTATGTGAGCTTAAGCCCAGTTTATCTAAGCACACAAGGCGACTCACACAAACCTGAGCACGTGCTCTGGTAGCTTATAATCCCAGCTACACTTTAAAGCTATACATATCCCGATCAGATGAAATGGCTGTGAGTGAGCACACTTTAAATGCAGAAAAAGAGCACATTTGGGGATTTGCCCAGATAGCCCCCTCTGGAATTCTCCTACAGAGGGACTACTTTTAAAGCTTCCTGTGCGTTCAAAATGATAGGAACACATTGTTTTGTGTTAATTGCACAGTCCGCGTAATTTTGGCAAGCTCAAAAACTTTCACCTGGTCTTGATCTGGCCATACCTCAAAGCCCTGCAAGTGGACCAAATTTATTTGATCATAGAACAGAGCTGCACCAAAAGTTCTGGACAAGATTCGGCCAGGGAGACTCAGGAAAATGAAGCAACCTTTCCACAAGGCAGGCCCTGTGACGAACCCCCCGCTTGAACGATTGGGGCGAATTCGCTGACAGACCTCGAGATGCAGGGGTGCTCATGTCTGTGAGCGCTCCCTGGCATGCACGCGCGCCTGCACGCTCGCACGCGCGCGCGCACACGCGCACACACACACATGCGCGCGCGCACACACACACACACACACACACACACACACACACACACACACACACACACACACACACACACACACACGTGCTTGTAAACTTGCAGAAGCAGCTGCTGAAGGCGGCTGGAGAAGCAGAGGGCATGGACTCAGAGGAAGATGACAAAGACTGTGTGGCAACGGTGAGATTGCTGTGGCCTTGTGGGCCTCATTAGTCAGTGGTTGTTCCTGGCCATGCAGGCAGAGGACACAACGTGTATGCAGCTTGCTAGCTGATGCAATAAGCATGTCTGCATGATGCAACATTGGGAGTTGCTTTGACCAGGATTGCTCAATTCACCATTTGGACAAAATAAGTTTACCAACACTTGGACGAAGTTTGAGGTTTGACCAACTGTTCGAACGCACGCTTGCCTGTAGGGGAGGGGGAAGAAGTGGGTATCACCTAGCCCCTAATCCCCCTCCTGCTCTCCCCTTTGCACAATTGATGATAAGGAAAGACAAGGGTCCGCCAGTGTGGTATCAGGGGATTTACACAGGAGTTGTATTGGGGTGTTCAAAGAATGTCAAAGGGTCCCTTTTTGGCAGAGGGCAAAATGTTTTATGAATGGACAAGTCAACTTGCCAACAATTGACAAAAGTCCTATTTCTAGAGTTTCTGAATACCGTAGAGAGAATATGTCTTTACGCAAAGTTAAGTTTTGAGGGCCCTGCTTAGGAATTGCAGTAGGTGAAAAAGTAATATTTTGAAGCGCTGCGTATGTGTGGGAATAAGTGAAAATAATTTTTGATTAATTTTAAGCAAGCGTGCAAGCAAGCGCGCACACACAAGCAAGGGCATGCGCACTAGTGGGAGGGATTGTGAGGAGTCAGAGGAAGAGGAGGGTAGTGAGGAGAGCGAGGAAAGGAATGCCAGCACTGATGAGGAGAGCAGTGAGAGTGAGGAGGGGGGTGGCAGTAGTGAGGAGGATGGCAGTAAGAGCTGTGAGAGTGGGGGTGGTGGTCAGAAGTGATGAGGAGAGCGAGGAGGAGAGTGGCAGCACTGAGGGTGGATGGAATTAAGAGGTTTTGGGGTAGGATTTCAGGATAGAACCTTATGGATTGTGCTAGACACCAACTAAGGATCTTATTTTGAGTAAGCATGGTTGCTACTCAAACCACAGTGAAGATCAGGTTGCTGGTTGATTTGTGTGGGCTAAGGCCCTTTTGGCACTGCGTAAACGCGCGTATATGAAAATAATAACTTCTGTCAGGGGTGCGTATGTGATGCAAATGTGAAAAACTAATTATTTGTAAAAAGGTTACGGTATTCTAATTACTCAAATTGGGCGACCCTGATTGTGACCTGACCCATTCATTCTCTTGTCTTGCATTAGCCTGCAGCAAGTGCATAATGTTAAGGCGATTGTGCTGAACAGTTTTTTATTTTGGTAATATACGGTACATACTACCATGGTAACAGTGCAATACATGCACATTGCGTGCATCGTATATAGTGTGTGTATGCGCGCGCATGTGTGCGTGCACCTGCAGTCGTGCAAGCAAGTGCAACGCAATGCAGCAGCTGGTCCCACTCAGGTTCTTGAATCCTATTTGCACCCATTGCGCTCACATGCAGGAGTCTGAAGACAACAACGAGCCAGGCGGCCCTTCTGGCATGCAGGATGCAGGGTGCCCCAGCTTGGACGAGCTGTACAATGAGGTGGTGCAGCCACATGGACCCCATATGCGTACCCGTCAGGTGATGTCCAACGGCAGACAGCGCTTCATCAGCCCTGCCATGCTGCAGAAGGTAGGTGCTCACGCGTGTGCAGCAAGCTGGGGAGGGAGGGAGGCGAAAAGATGCACGTGTGTGGGAGAGGTGGCACAGGCACGCACAAACTTTTGGATTGTGCTCCTTGTGTTGGGCAGAGTGTGTGTAGCAGAGTTATTTCAGCTTGATGGGTACTGTGCTGGTAGCTTGAACTACTTTCTTAGACAAGTCTGCTCTGAGCAGAGCATGAAGCAATTGCAGTGCAAATTTTGCGGCTGTCTGGCCTACAAAGAAAGCCCTGTGCTTGTCAATGCACCTTGCAGACCTATTGCTTCCCAAGAGATAAAGCCGCCAAGTACTTGAATGTCAGCGTGAACCTTTTGAAGCGCATCTGCCGGGACAATCACATCGAGCGCTGGCCGTACCGCAAGCTTCAGGTGGGTGCGCTGTGCTGCTCTTACGCTCCTCCCTTTTATGTGGGCCTGGTTTGTGTCAGGGCACACACCTGTTGCTTGCTGCTCATGGGCAATGTCAGATTTTGGGTATAAGATATTGATCTGTATCTGCTAGGTCATGATTTTCATATCAATATTCGCAATCAGGACTGAGAACAAGCCCATCTGTCTCCACATGCGTGAGCGTCCCTCACTATCTGTGTTGCTGCAGTCCTTGGACCACCTCATTAAGAATGCACAAGAGCAGGCCAGCGCAGACCCCAAGGGCGCCAAGGAGATCATCGAGTAAGTTCCTGGTAGAGTTGTGAGGTGCACGTTGGGCATGGCCCCGAAGTCTGGTGCTTAGACATGCACAATGAGTAGTAAAGGTCCTGCTCTGTCTCTAATCCCTTTTATACCCTCCAGCATTGGTTTGCGCTCAGCCAGCCAAACCCACCCCGCGTGTGCCCTAACCCTCTAGCTGCACCGTCAAGCCTGCAGGTGGACCGTAGGATGTGCCCTGCTGATGGTAGGAAGCTGGTTTTTATAAATTGAATGGAATTTAGGCGCACCAGCGAGAGTCAGGGTGAGGGGTCAAGTGTTCAATCTCAAACAAGGAAGGTGTGATTTTCTGGATCACAAATAAAGGGGCAGAATGTGTACTTCTGTTGCCTACTATTGCACCTGGTTGAGATTTGCACCTGAATCAGCTAAATTGAATTGTCAATTCTGCGCCCCCCCTGCCACCCCCCTGCTCCTGTTCTTCATTAGCACCTCAAACTCCTGCTCACATTTCCAAAGCAGTGGAGCATATCACCACCATGCAGTAGTATTATACAACTCAATGGGTAAATGGAGGAGATATGTTGGCAGGAAGTGGTAGGGGGATATGCATGCAGGCTGTGGTGGGTCCAGTGCACAGTCAAAGGAGTGGTTAAACTGGGAGCTTACTCTCCACCCTCCTTCAGCTAACACTTGGGCATGGCAGCACGTTTCCCAGGGGTGCCTGTTGCGATGACATCCATCCCCGCAAAGCTGATGTCCTGCTGCTCCATGCCCACTCTCGCAGGGCATGGAGCAGCGAAACATCAGGCAACATTTGATTTTGTTGATTTGACAAAAATACAATTTCCCAAATTTTGTGTTTCCAAGGCGCGCAACTTGAGACTTTTTACAAGGCTTGCGAGCGCAGCGAGCCCTTTGAAAGCTCTAGTAAGCGCCGCCGCTAGCTCAGGAAGAGGGTTCACTCAAAGTGTAACATTTTTAATCCTTCGCAAATGTGTCCGAAAAATCAGCATAAATTTAAAGCATTATTAGAACGGCCTAGAAGAACTCATGAGCACAAGAACACGCAAGAAGTAAAGCAGCTATGTACAGAGCCGTCTACTGAGCCCTAAAATTATAGCATTGTTTTGAATCGCTGCTAAATTGACATTGCATTCTGTCGAGAGCTGGAATAGAGCAGCAAGGTGTATGTACGAAGGAATTTAATTACACATTTATAGGGATCGGCGTTGGCCTATAGCGCGATATAGCGCGATATCGCGCTGTACAATTTTGAAATATAGCGCTTGCTAAATTGTAAAACGTTAAAATCAACCTTTTACTGCGTCCACAGCACCTCAGCAATCGGGCACAAACCTAGGAATTCGCTGTTCCCATATCCAAGGGTACATGTGCAATATGGAAAGCCACCACTGGAGAGGAGCAAGAGCCTGGGCAACACCCTGGAGAAGATGCGTGGGGGCCACGCAGCCACACACACATACGCACACACACACACACACACACACACACACACACACACACACACACACACACACACACACCGTGCACATGCGCACACGCATGCATGCACCCCTGTGTGCATGCACACACCAGCACGCATGGTAGCATGCATAAGTGCTTGCTCATACGTGGCAATAAGGGTATGCATGCACATGCTTGAGCCAATTTTCCTTTGCATTTGCGCATGCAGGCAAGTGCATGAACACATGCAGGCCTGCATGCGCACACACAGGCGCGCCAACATGCAGGAGCGCATACACACAGGCGCGCTCACACACACAGGAGCGCACACATATACCCACACACAGGCTGGCAAACATAGGCAGGCAGGCACACAGGCACACTCAAAACACAGGTCGCGTGCGCATGCCCGCGCGTGCACACACACACACAAGCTATCATGGGCTGTCCTGCAAAGGGAAGGGAAGGGCAGGGCCAAGGGGATGTATGGCCATGAGGGAGTGCAGCTGTAGTAGGTCATTTGGCCTGAGCAGATATAGCGCTATATTTTGGCCCAGAGGCGTCCAGAGCTCAACAGGATTGTTTCCTGGCTCTCCATTTTTGCAAGGGAGCATTGTACACGGTGCCCCACCAGCCCGCCGAGTCTGATGCTGAAACTCGACCCGCGAGGGGGGTTTCTGACATAATATAGCGTTTTAATATAGCGCCATATCGTGCTACATCGCGCTATAGGTTTGGCTCATATAGCGCGATACGCCGATCCCTACACATTTAAGCTTTACATTGCTTTAAAAAATCCTGTTATCGCGAGATATATTTTTTACTCAGTAATTTTAAACTTGTTACAAGGAAACATGCTAACATCCTTGCTGCTAAATTTCACACGCACAGCTAAATTCAAACACACACACACACACACACACACACACACACACACACACAGAGAAAAAGCACAGCTATATCATAGCCGCGCCTTGGACTCCTAAACCAACTTCTTTGAGGAATTTTATACCAGCGGAGTAACCCCAGCTTGGCAGGGTGACTTGGGCAGCTTTGAAATCAGCACAAATTAGCTTTCCAATGGTGCAGTTCATATGACATGGTATCGCCTGATTGGCTCAAAGCTTTATTATTTTCAGTGTTGACTGAAGAAACACGATGGGACTTTGCCCCCAAAAGCTATTTTTTTTGTTTGTGGACAGCCACGGATACTAAGGTGCAGGTTTTGGTTTTAGATAAATACGGAGGAGTCGTGACACCTAGAATTGCGAGGATCTAGATGCATCTACAAGCAAAATTCTTGAAAAAAATTAGCTCCAGGGATTTTGCAGAGTCCAGCAGCTCCTTCCTGGTGCCCAGCATTGCAGCCTGCGTCGTCAAGTTGTTGCTGACAACCTCAGGTGTTGGCCAGGGGGGCTTTTAGGGCCTGGCTGGACCTCCCTGCCCTTGTGCGCCTCTCCATGGGGCCCACACCCGACAAGCCCCAAATGAAAGAAATGTCAGTTCTTGATGCACAGAACTCCACCTGAGCCACATTCAGGTGTCCCCATATGCCATACAAGCCTTTTCATCAAACAAGCAACCATAAATACTTAGAAATGGGTTTAATTAATTGGCAGTGTAGCATCTACTTTTGGCTTAGGATTTGGCCCTGACAGGAAGATCATTTTTTACTGTACCTTCTGTGTCATTGCATATGCAGTCAGCGTGGTATATGGGGTCTTTTCAGAGGGGGGTCACCCTTGTGTAGGACTTCCTGAGGCTTCCTGCACACTCTGCACATGCCAAACATTGTTTTATACGTATCGAAGGAGCCCTTTGATTTTGTAACCCTAGATTTCCGCAAGCTCCAAAATAATCTTTAATTAATAATTTTCTTTGCGAACTTTGCCACTTCGTGAGGCCCTCTAATAATAATTTTTTTCCATGAATTTTCTCTGTTTTCAACGCTGCTTGGCAGCAACTCCACAAGGATGTAGGTGAAGTTAATCAGTAAGTCGGTCCAGGCCTGCACAAGTCTCTACTGTCATTGCTAGACCTCCTCTGGGCCCCCCATAGACTTGCTGCCACCATCAGTTCCACCCTACTGCCACGCGCACCCAAACCTGCTGCACTGCTGCCTTTGCTGCTCCATATATATAGCTGCAGCATATATGCGCTGGATGGCATATATTGACATAAATTTATTGCACTTTTGCAATTGCTGGAATCCTGATCAAGAGCTGCAAGGTCAAACTGTCTGTATGGGCTGACAGCTGGACAAGGACAAGCAACCTTTCTGGCTCTGCAGGTGGTGCTTGCACGTGAGTGCCTGCACTTGGCCTATCCACTTGTCTCTTAGGGGCGAGAGCAGGGCGCGTTGCTGGACCCATGCGCGGACTGCCCACAGGCCTGACAGCTGGGGCATTGGCTCTTGCAGCCTCCGACCTGAGCCCCACCTCCTGCTGCTCATCCCTGCTTGCGCCTCTTGTGTGAACCTAATTTGCTTGAACATGAGCAGGGGGCCATCCTCCTCAGTACGGGGCCTCTTGTAGAAGCCATACAAAGCTGAAGACCTCGTCCCTGCCAGAATGGGCCTCCATTCTACGTTTAAATGCTTAGTATAATTTTGTGAGGTCCCAATAAACTGTATTCAATCTTTTTTCTAGTTTGTGAGGGGGCCTCATGATGAATTAATTATTCGCAAATTTGAAAAGTTGTTACGGAATTGAGATATTGTGCACCATTTGAATTTTCAGGACTAAGTTTTCATAGAGGTTCATTCGATTTGTTTTGGCCGTACCTCAAGAACGTATGGGTGTTCCCGGGCCAGAAATGTTAGGATCCTATTCTGGTATTGCCTTCTTCGCGCTGACAAATTCTGGTCCGGGTAAGAAGAAACGGCCACATCAGGATCAAATGATCCTTTTTGAATACTTTTATTTATGCAGATTTCAACGATGCAAACGTTTTATTTACGTGGAGGATAATGTCCTGAATCCAGATTTACCAGGAAGCTTCCAGGAGAGTGCCTGTGGAGAAAAGGCAATCCATTTTTGAAGTGCAAGCTATGTGCCGGCTTTGGACAAGGTTTACTTTATATCTTTAAAAATTACATCCACCTCACACGAATGTACTTATCACGCACCCCCCAAAAAATATTCTTGGCAACCACGCATCAACCGCGTACCCCTAAATTATTTTTTTTACGCAACAGCGCATCAACCACAGGGACCTTTGCCTCCATCTGCCAAAGAAATCTCATTGGGCACTGCTTCAAAGCTGAACAAGGTCCATGAGCACAAAACAACAGGGTCTGTTCCGTGCATGCACAACCAAAGTCCGTTTCAGCTTTTCAAGGAATCTAGTTATGGTCACCCTGCAATAGTCAACCCCATGCCTGTTCCCCTTTGCTCACCCACCCTGCTTTCGTCTTCTATTCCCATCACTGCCGTTCTCCATGCTTCCCTCTCCATGCTCCCCTGGTGCCATTGGAAGCTTCCTCACCGCTCACTTCGTTGCCGCTCTCTTCCTCGCTGTTGCAAATGCTGCTCTTGCTGCCTGTGTGGCTGCGCAAGCTGACCTTGCTTATGCTGGCTTTTCCTGAGGGGCAGGGTGGGGTGTATGTGGGGTGGCGCTCCTAAACTCAAAAAAGTTGATTTTGTGCTGAACGCAAAAAACAACCGCGCAACCATGCACCCTAAAAACAATTTATTAATTTACCATCACGCTGTCACCGTGTAGGGCAAAACACGTTATTTTTTGTGCCATGATGTTTTAAAAGGATCGTTAGGGGCCAAGCAAAATTTCAGCCATTTTTGGCGCACCTCTTTGCAACCTGACCTCAGATTGACCCAAATCCTACGCCAACGTTGTCCAATAATTTAATTGTAAGAGTCTTGAAGGTCAGATTGTTGCAATGGGGAAGGATTAGAAACCTGGTTTTGGCCTTGGACGGAAGAAACGAACGCCCTCTCCCAGCCACCTGATGGTGCAGGACACACCCATGTGGTACCTTTAATACTCCTTCATGCTCAGGTCTTGTGATGGAGGCCACTTGCCTCCATTCCCACATCTCAGCATACAGTGCTCTCATTTTCCCTCACTGCCACACGCACATGGAGGCACCTTCCCCTGAACTTTGGATGAGGATTGTCCCAGAGGCACACAAAAAAACCTGCATCCCTACATTGTGCTCAAGGGCTCCAGCATGCCTAGAATAGTTTGGGAGAGACTTTACCGATGGCGGACCCCCTCTAATGGAAATAAAAAATTGGTCCCAAAGCATAATTGTGGGCACTTTTACTGTGATCTGAGGCCAGGAGAGTGATCTGGGGTCATCTGAATTTCATCATTTATTTGTGTCTTTATTTGTAAATAACAATGTTGGCATTGTAACATTTTGTGTTGGCCAATTGACCACCTCTGACAAAGTGTATCAGAACGACAAGGAGATGTGGTACGGATATTTTTTTGTTCATCACACTTGCATGCTACTGAATTGGTCTTGGCAGTTGTGCCTTGACACTGCTCACACAAACCTAGCCCCTGATGCATTCCAACCATGCGTCTGCATTTCTACTGGATGTGCTAGCAAGCAATGTTTGGTGCTCTGGTGCTCTAGCATCCTTCTGCAGTTATAGCCTCAACAACGGGCTCCCTTCATACACCTTACAATGCCTGCTCTGGTCCTCCCTATGTACAGTGAATTGCAGCGCCTAAAGCTGGAGATTTATGCCAACCCAGATCTTGAGCTGGACGATCGGGTCAAAAAGCTGCGCCAGGTCAATTACAAGAACGATTACAGGCAGCGCTGCCATTCTGACAGGGTAAGCAGGGTGTGCATATCTACACGTCTGCAGCGTTCATATCTGCACATATGAGCACATGCAAGCACATGTGACCAGGTCCTAGTGTTGAATACAGCTACATGGACCATGTGCCAATTTACTGAGGGAAAGAGTACTGAGCTACTACAGGTGCAAGTGTAGAGGATCATGCAGAGGTTTGGCTTGATACGCGCGTAAAGACGCAAACCGGGAGAAAATAGCTAGTGAGCAATTGTAAGAGGAGGCTGCTGGACATGAGCAATTGGTTGGCGTTGTGAAGGTGCCATATTAGGGAAAGTTGAGACACCTAGCAGACATTGCAATGGGAGGTCTTGGCTCACTGTTGCACCCATCTACTGCACAGGTGGTAAGCAAGCCCAGCTTCAATTTCCTTGAGACGTTCACCTCCGTATCCTTGCCGCAGTTGCCGCTTATTAGCCATACACCCTGTGCTCCTTATGACCCTACATCTACCGCCCTCCCTATTTGCACTACTGTTTGGGAAAGGTCCAGTGCGTCCTGACCTTCAAGGTCTCCTCTTTTCCTGCTTCTTTTGCAGCATGAGCATCCTGGCAGGAATTCCCGGAAGCAACCCCCTCCACCTGCAGACATGGAGGGGGCCATGGTTGCTGCGTTTGCCTCCATGCAGGAGCAGGATCAGGAGCTTGATCAGATGCAGGTTGGTATGCACTGCTGGTCCGTGGTGCTGGTAAAAGCATTTTTCCCCATTCATGACGAAACACTGTACATACTGTAGTCCTCGATAGTATTTCATAACACTTCTGATCACTGCTGCACTGCTGGTCACTGGTGCTGGTAAAAGCATTTCTCCCCATTTGTGACTAAACAATGTACATACTGTAGTCTTCGATAGTATTTTGGAGCAAATCCCAGCACAGCCCCCTGGCAGCTCGCAGCAGGAGGCCATCTGGACACTCAGAGCGCATCCTAGGGTGGGTTTGGCTGGCTGAGCGCACAAACATGCAAGCCTAGCGCGCAGAAGGCATCACCAAACAGGACCAGCTCAGCGTTGAAAATTCGCTTTTACTACTAGCTTTCAGGTGGCATGTTCAGAATTGGCAGAGGTGGGCTGGCTGGCAAAAGGCAGGATGTCACACAGGGATGTGGCATCTGACCCTCGGAAAAGGATTGATACCAATTGGAGGGCTGGCTGGGCCGGGGTGTGCTAGGCACGACCCAATTCCCCAGAGCCACTGACAGCCTCTGTGAAAATCTAAACATTCATTTATACAAAGAGAGTTAACTGAGGCCTGACATTGCCTGTTTCTTGCCACCACCTAATCCCTATACCCTATCAACCACCACCAAATTGTGTAATTTTAAGTGATTTGGAGTCCTTAAATATATCAAAAGAAATGGAGTGAAGAGACCCAATGGTTGGGAGGTACAGAGAAAGTCCAGCACAACCTTGGTGCCAAAAAGGCCAAGTTGTACCTCCTTTCCTCTTTCTGAATATGCAGGATGTTAGCATAAAATATGGTGATTACAAATTCATGTTTTGGGCAGGAGGGTAGAAATTTTTTTTCTTGGAAGGCATGTGTAAATTTTGCGCCGGACCCCCCTAAGGGACCATCCCACCCAGAGAACCACCTTCCAGTGCCCCTACCCAGACATTAAGGGTACCAATCTGCTCCTCTTTAGATTCTGCATCCATCTGCATATACACACAAACCAAAGAATAAGTTGTTGCAAAGTTATGACCAAGAACCCTTAAAGGAGGGTCTGCGCGGACTGCTCATGTTCTAGCTGAGCTGCTGGACTAGCAAGGGGTGCACGTTCTTGGCCACATTCATCATGTACCTCTTCTCCTCTAATCCCATCACAAAGGGCTGCTGCTGGGGAAGCCGCTGCTGGGGGTGCTTGGCTGAGTAGCGTGCTGCCAAACCGTGCTTCCAAACCACCAACTTGCACCTAGCAGGACACTTCATCATGTGGTTGTTGCAGCCCCTCCTGTCGCTCTCACATGGCTTGGTGGAATATTTGCAAAATGCTTCATACCCCACAGGCTGGTCTGGCTGCCCATTGCCTTTGAGGTGGGGGGTGCAAAAGGTGCTGCCACAAAAGCTACACATTCGCGTTAACATGCTGCTGCAAAATGTGTGAGCCAATGTGCTCGGCTGTCCAAGCCTGGCTCTCTTGCGCTTTTGCTCTTCCTCATAGCAATTTCTGACATGCTTGTCCCTGTTCCCCCTGTTGTCACAAACCTTTTGACAATGTGGGCACCGCAAATTGTCCATCCCAGCGCCTTCAAGGGCAGCTCATTTACCTAAACTTTGTCTTCAGAGCTCCAATCTCTTTTTGATTCACATTCCGCAGAGGGTGCCAATTGACAGTTCTCAATCCAGGATTCTGTCGATGTTTTTTAAAGTATGTAGGAGTGTCCCAGAAGTTTTTGGAGGGGGGGTCCTAGAAAGTCTAGATCCCCCCGTGGGACCAACCCCCACCGACCTACTCTGGTTGGACCCGTATATATTCCAATTGATAGCTTTAAGCTCAGAATCCCGAATATATAGTTCTTAAATGGATTGGCATGTGCCGTCCATTTTATGCAAGCACTCTACCCTCCTGTATTGGGAGTTAAGAATGATCCCAGGCCCTGAGGGTGGAGCTGTGGGCGTTTTGGATGGTTGAGGCCGGGAGAGTGATCTGGGGTCCTCCATTTTTTTATCATTTCTTGGTAGTTGTAATGTTTTTGGACTGCCATGGTTAGATCTGAAAAAATGAAATGGATTTGCCTCATAAGCCATGCCGTGAACCCTATTTCCACCACCAGATCCCTTGTACCAAAAACATCATTGCAAAAGGAATGGAGTGAAAACACCCAGTGATATGGTACCAAATTTCCAGAGGGGGTCGACTGGTCTATGTTGCTGGACATGCTCTTTCTTTCTCGTGTTTCTTTTTCAATTTTTTTGTGCTAACCATTTTTATAAAAATATTATATTCACCAAAGAATGATGAAACCAGAAGATCCCAGATCGCTCTCCTGGCCTGAGATCACCCCATAAGGGCCCACGCTCCACCCTTAAACCGTTTTTCAGTCCCCAACATATGTTTTAGTAACCTCCATGTACTATGCTAACATCCTTTACATTAAAAAAGGAAAGGTCCAAAATGGTGCCCCTTGTGCTCGGTTGTCTTTAAGGGAAATGTCTTGAATTCTGTATCTGACCAACCACTGGGTAACTTAGATTCTTTTGCAGTGTTACTCTTCTATTGCAAGGACTCCATATCATTAAAAAAATCGCCCAATTTGGTGCAGTGGGTGATCGGGTATGAAAATTGAGTGATCAATAGTAGGCATGTATCCCAAGAATGCCTGCTCTCAAACTTTGGTGCCGCAGAAACAGGCCAAGAACAAAAAATTGAAAACATCAAATCATGGGGAACCCATGCACGGAGCATGCAAAAAAAACTGTTTGGTGGCCTCAGATGGCCCCCTCTGCAAAATGTCGACCATTCTTATGGAAAAATCTAGCATACAGTGCCAAAAAGGTCAATGTTTGTTCACCAAGGTGAGCATGGTATTTTATGAAATCATGGTTGGCATGGGTAGATTTGAGGAAAGACATGAGGAAATAATATGCGTGGCAATATAGGCTGATGACCCTCTCTGTTATTTGCCAAAGAGTTTGGTAACACAGTTTGCTTTGAGTTCTTGTTTGAACTCACCAAAACTCAGCCTTAAAAACGCTCAGCAAATTGGCCACCAGCCCCTAAAGAAAGTGACATTTGTGTTTGTGAATATGGGTGGCAACCTTGTGCAGATGGAGCAGAACAAGCAAGGCACAGACCAGCCCTTGCAAACATCTATCCAGAGGTGTCAAGGACGTGCGCGCACGTGCACACACACACACACATTCACACACACACACACACACACACACACACACACACACACACACACACACACACCAAAAAACACATACATGCGCGCGCGTGCACGCAGGATGATGAACAGCAAGATGAAAAAGAGGAGCAGCATGAGCAGTGCATGCAGCATGAGCAGGTGGGTATGGCGCTAGACCAAAGCTCCCATGGCTCCTGCTCTGATTCCTCATCTAGCCTTAGCGTCATGTGACTGCAGGTGACTTTTGCTACTGAAGGATGGATGTTTAGGATGTTTATCTTTCCTTCAACTAGGATGCTTAGGATATGCTCTTTGTTTGCCTTTTTTACTTAACGGCAGCAGTCTGTGCGGGACAAAGTAGGTGTGCGAGTTGAGGGTGAAAAATATGCAGATGTTGAGAAGTTGTAAGCTCTACTGCTATTGTAGGCACTTGAGCTCGACTCCTCTGTATAATGACAAAAAGTTAGTATCTTTTGATCTGTCACAGGAGCAAGCATGGGAGCGTGAGCATGGGGAGCTGCAGCAGCAGCTGCTGTTGCAGCAGGGACACCAGGAGGAGCAGCAGCAACAGGAAGCTCAGCAACAGGAAGAGGAAGCTCAGCGGCAGGAACAAGAAGAACAACAGCAGGAACAAGAAGAGCAGCGGCAGAAACAGGAAGAGCAGCGGCAGCAGCAGGAGCTGCAGCAGCAGCAGCAACAGCAGCAATCACAGGGCAAGGGAGATGAGAGGCAAGGCCAGCCCTTATGTAGAGGCTCTAAGCCTGTACCAGGACCTGGATGCAATTTACAAGACTTTCAAGCAAGTGCAGAGCAAGGGCTGTTTGGTGTGCCACAAGCTGCTCAGCACCAACAGCAGAAGGAGCATCGCAGCTCTTCTCCCCCTACACGGGCACCAGGGAATGCATCCCTTCGAAGGTCAGTGTGGAAACTGCTCCAGGAGCTGCGCTTTTGCACAAGTTAAATGCATTTTCATTCTGTTACAGGCGCAGTTAGTATGCACACGTGCTGAATATTGAAAATGGCTTATTTCATGTCAAGATCTTATCTGTGCTCGCCATGCTTTCACATGTGCGCCTCTGTTGGTGGATATGCAGCCGAAACACATCAAAAGGAAGCATCAACCGCAGCAGGACTCCCAGCTTTGATGGCACATCTTCAAGCCTTGCCCTGGGCAAGCAAGGTGGAGCAGTCCCTTCTGCCGCTGATGAGATCTTACCAAGGGCGGGCTCAGGTGAAGCACTCACAATTCGTGTTTTTTTGGTGGACAGTATGCTATGAAATGTTGGTGATAGTAGTAGTGTGTTGCCGACTCCTGCTTGGCTGCTTAAAAGTGCCATTCAAATTGTGATTGGGGTGGTCTGCCTTTCTAACTGAAGCTGGCCCGTTGCTTCCCTGTCGTGCACTCAATTCTTTCAGCTCGTCTGTTCCCAAGACTCACACCTTATCTACTACTCATTGAAAGCCTGGCCCATTCTTGTTGACCTTGTTTTCAGGGGTGCCTGGTCACAGCAGCTTCCAGAGCACCTTGCAGGGCACCTTTGGCGGTGACTTTGTGAGCGAGGATGGCTGCATCGATGGGCAGCCCTACGAGCCTGAGATGGTCATCCGCCTTAACACTGGTGGCGAAGAGCGCACACTCAAGCGCTCCATGCTGGCCAGGGTGAGGATGGATCTATCATAGTAAGCAGTGAGCATGTTGCTGAATAGAAATGCAGCAGCTGCAGCATTTTGAGCTGCCTCTTGCAATTCTAAGCTGTCTGCGCCCATACTGCACATGGTGGCCTTTGAAAGAACATAGCAGGAGGAAATGCTGCAGAGATTTGTTATGGGCAGGTCACTCGCCAATATTGGCACACCATTGGCTGCTTCCAAGGCCGCCAGCTTTGTCATGAGTGTGCTGCAGCAGGCAGAAAACAAAGGAAAAGGGTGGAGTTGACTTTGAAGCTGGCACTTGTTTGTGCTGGAGGCTAACAATGAGCTGCTGAGGCTGGCAGCAGCTTCCTCAGATGTGACTGTGACAGCTGATCGCTTCTCGGAGGTATTGATTCTTAATTGTTCTTGCAGCTTCCTCCATCCCTGACTCCTTGGGCTCGGCATTAATTATGTCCTGGTTTATAGGGCAAGCTTGCCTTGAAAGCTAGGCTCAGTGCTATATACAAAGCCAAGGTCTACCTGAATACATCGCATCAAGGTAGAAAAGAGGTCATGCAGGCTTACAGCCAACACTGCTCTCAACATTGCTCTTAACATCACCCTCACTTTGCCCTACATGTTGCTTGCCATCTGATCCAGGTGTTCCATCTCCCCATCCAAGCTGCTGCAGACAGCCTAAACATGGGTCAGACATGGCTCAAAAAGATATGCAGAGACTTTGCCATCGAACGCTGGCCCTACCGGAAACTGCAGGTGAGAAAGGTTCCTTACCCACAGTGCAACCAAGGGTGGTGTCATTTGATGTTATAGCAAATGAGCGTCAAGAGTATTGTGAGTGCTTATTCAATGAACTGTTCGATCACATGTCTGCCTGCCAGGGGGGGATGATGGAGTTGTCAGGGAGTGTCAGTGGCTCCTTTTTTGCAGAGGGAAGTTCAACGAACAGCGCTTTAAAATTTGCTGTTGACAAGGGTTTGAATGCTTAGGCAATTGGCAAGGTGGCAAACAACACGACCCTGGTGCAACTGGCAAATAAACAACAGTCAAATAATGGGTTGATTGTTAATTGTGCAAGATACTTCTTGCATGTTGGTCGCTTAAGCAGCATGCTGTTGACGCAGGCACTCATATAGGCATAAGTTGAGGCAGCAGAGGTTCAGTTTCATAATTGCCTGCAGTGCTGGAACATTGCATCAAGAAAAATGTGGTCTTATCTCCTTTTTGCACTGCAGTCCCTGGACCATCTCATTAGGAGTGTGGAGGAGCAGTCCATCTCGGATCCTGTGGGTGCAAATGACATAATCAGGTGCGGCATGATATATGTGTGGCAAGATAAAGGTGTGGCAGGGTAAATTTTGCAAGTTAGAGCTGTGTTGCAGCAGGAGGGCTTTGGTAAGCAACAGCATAAGTGTCATGTTAATTGTATGTAAGTGGCTGTTAAAAAGGGTTGGTTGTCCGCTGTCCCCAAACATCTCCCAATTAAATTCCAGGAAATCCAGGCTCTCTTCCCCTCGCAGGCTCTCCTTTTTTTTTCAGGGACACCCTTTTTAATTGGCCTCTGCGCCAAAATTATACTGTTTGATACAAGTCCTTAAAATGTGTCATACTAATCCAGCATCTGCCCTCAAACCAACGGATGGAGGTGGCATCAATTTTAAGAAAATGCGTTTGTCAAATTGCGTCAATTTGGACTTCTTGGTCAATAACATGGAAAAGGCTCTACGATGAAAATGCCTCCTGCGATGGTGTCCATCAAAGCCCGCCCCTCTGCTGCTCCATACCCACTTTATCGCAAGACAACAGGCAATTTTATAACTTCCAATGATGTCACAAGAATGAATGACAATACCACAGTTTGCGCAGACAGAATGCTTCATTGGAATGGAGAGTAACCTCGGCTTGCCAGGTTGGCCTGACCAAGTTTCCGATGGCAGCTTTAAAATTTGAATAAAAAATTAGCTTTCGTATGATGCAATTACTTAAACCCGTACTTGCTGGTGGTGAAGCTGAACAATCCCTGAGGCTGATCTAAGTGGAAGAAGCTTGCCATTGCAGTAGGTGAGGCGCAGCAGAAGTGATGGGAGCTGAGGGCGAGGGCGGGAATTTGTCTGCATGGCTTAAGGTCTAGGCCATTCACAGCCACACATATGAGTGGCCATGCTGCGATCATAACCATGCAGAACGGACCGCTCTCATCAAAACTGTGAAGTCTGTTTGCATTGGGCTCCATCAGTACTGGGTTGAGGGATCACCTGGGAACATGGAGTGTCGTACTGCTTTGTTCTTTTGTCCTGCTCTGTGCCACCTCAAAATTTTTAAAAAGTTTCACCTGATCTTAGCCTGAATAACCTCAGGAAGATACCTTTCTGAGATATGGCCTTAAAAGTCCCACAATTTTGTGACCCCCTCAGTGTGTCAGTCCGGTTGGGATTGTTTAAGAGCTATCAATTGGCACCCTTGTCAAAGTTTGCAGCAGGGGGAGGGGGGGTAGTGTGCATGACTAAGAGTCAGAGCCACATGCACATGGGTATGGGCCACAGGGTGAGTGGAGGCAAACGTGCAGCAATTAACTCCAGACTTCCAAGATAGTGACAATGTGCGATGTGATATTGCATGGTGCGAAGTTATAAGAGCAACTTGTGGTTCCACATTGCAAGCCAGTTGTTTGTGCCCTGCAGGGCAGGTGCCTGTAAAGATGTCTGCTGCTCAGTTTCTGCCCCATAGCTCTGCTGCAACTCACTTTCTCAGTGCAGTGAGGGTGCAGATGGAGTTCTGGAAAGGGAGCAGGTTGGTGCTCTTTCTGTCTGGATAGGTGCACTGGAAGGGGGGTTTTCCGGGTGGTGGGTGAGTCAAGGGGGTCCCCCAGGGTCCCAACTCGTACGAGCAAATTTGGACTACTGTAACTTTGCGCAGAAGCCCTGTGCCAAATAAAAAGTAGTGCATTTTGGAAGTATTGTTTTCAATCCTGGCACGAGTGCCAGCTCAAAGTCTGCTCAATCACTGCCACACACCTGACTCAGTGACGCTATCTTTGACAAGATGGGGATGCCTTAAAATATTCCATTTTCTACCACATTGCCCCCTTTTCCCCTGTTTGAGCCCCTAGCACACATAGCAAGCCACAAAAAAAATTAAGCAGAATCGTGCCTTGCTAATCATAGAAAAGGACAGCATAAAAAGTCTTGGGTGGCTCAGAAAAGTTTCCTGTGACAGACCCCCCAAATGCTGAGTTAGGACCCTATGGGTGATCCTGCCCAAGATAACATGCGCCTCCAGAAAGGTTTATGCTCCTGGTTACAAACCGTGCGGGGAAGCAAGGAGAAGCTTTAAAGCAAGGCCAGCGGCAAATTGGCCCTTAAAATGATGATTGGCAAGCTTGTCGATGGAAGTTTTAAATTTCCCTGGACTCTTAAAATACCAAGGAATCCCTCTGTAGCCCCAGAAGTGCCACAGAAAATACCACCCTTGCCCCCCTGGACGCACCTCTTGTTCTTGTAATCTTGAAGACGCACTTAAACACTTAATTGAAGCACTTCAATTTGTTTAAAGGTAGCCTGGCTGCAAAGCCAAGTGGGAAGGGAGCGGCTATGAACTAGCAATGCCTAATGAGGAGCATCAACCCTAATAGTCAGGTGCCACATCCCTGTGTGATGTCCTGCCTTTTGCCAGCCAGGCCACCTCTGCCAATTCTGAGCATACCATCTGAAAGCTAGTTAAAAAAAGCAATTTTTGAGCGCTGAGCTGGTACCGTTTGGTGAACGCTGCTGCGTGCTAGGCCTGCATGTTTGCGCGCTCAGCCAGCCAAACTCACCCCTTGTATGCCCTAACCCTCCAGCTGCTCCCCCAAGCCTGCAGGTGGACCCCAGGATGCGCCCAGGTGTCCACCTGCTGCGAGCTGGCGGGGGGCTGTTTTGGGGGGCGTTTTAAAGTTGGCCAAGAGGAGTGCTGACGATAAGGAACGGCTTTCATTGAATAATCTATGAAATTTGGGCGCTTCAGCAGAGGCAGGGGTGAGGGGTCAAGTGTTCAATTTCAAATGGTCCAAATTTCTGCGGACAGGCATAGAAACGAGATAACAGTTGTTTTTAACGTTATTTTGAAGGGACTAATGCGACCACTTTTCACAAAAAGGCCCGGGAACACCAATTAATTTTGGGGAATCCAAATTAAAGCCCAAACTCAAAATTTTGATCGCATTACATTCTTTAAGATCATATCATATAAGCTACATTTTTGGCGAAGCCCCATTCATGGGGCGTAAGCCCCTAGGTTTGTCTCCTTCCGGTAAAGTTCACACCTGGCCGCCCTGGCCCGCCCAGCGTAACCCCCGCCCTGAAACCCGGATGCAGGCCAAGCAAAAAGTTTCAGGCAGCACTGCAGTGTCAGTTGAGTGGGGGAGGCTACGGACAAAAAGTTCTGGAACTTCTGTCTGGTAGTTGAGCAGAAGATGGCCAGCATGGCCTGCCTAGCGCAACCCCTGCCCTGAAACTCGGCATGCTTGCCAAACAAAACCTTTTTATGGGGGAATTTGGGCTCGGGTGGCCGGGCGATGCAGTGGGCAATGTTATCGGAAACAAGTTTTATGTTTGGTAGCCACAGAGAAGCTGACCTCAATTGAGTTGAGTTGCTGAGTTCCGACACTCAAACTCTGATCGAAATGGTTTTGCGTCTCAGTGTTACTAATGTACATAGTATTGCAAAGCTTGCCGCTGTTTCTGTTTTCAATGCTCATTCGTTGCTCAGCATGTGGGCCTGTCGGGCCACCCCACGCCTGCTGTGTACAGCGTGAGTTGCTGCGTGCATTGCTGTGTACATTCTGCACAATGCATTGCTACGTGCATTCTGCTTGCGTGCAGGAATGCACACAGCAATGCATGCAGCAACCCATGCAGCAATGCACGCACCAATGCATGCAGCAATGCACACAGCAATGTACGCAACAATGCTGCGCTGATGATACTCTCTAAAACACAACGAATATGGAGTATAATAACCCAAAATCACTAGCAATATTACCAGCAGCCTTCTTACACTCGCCGCTGCAGTTTGGGCCTGAGCAGGGTCCCAAAAATGGCATTTACCAGGGGTGATCGAGAAGTGCAGGAATCGGGGGCAAGTTGCACTCCGAAATTATATAAATATTCATAGGAAAACATGTCCATACTCGAAACTGAAGTCAGTGTGTCCAAATGAGACATGCAATTTTTGGTACACAGAGCTCCACCTAAGCCACACCCCAGCATGTGAAACCAGCCCTTTCCTTCAAACAAGCAACTTTTCATAGTCAGAAGTGGGTTTAATGCGTCCGGCAGTGTATCACCCATTTTTGGCACGGGATGTGGCGCCTGACCAATAGCCACTTGCATATTGGGACAGAAGCACCCTCTCCCTCATTGCTGCCTTGCTACGCTGCACATATGCCCGGATATTTTATATATATTTATATAACCAGCTCTTTGCTTGAGCAAACACAGCCTCAGAAGTTGTGCTCCAAGGGAAATCCTCTTCATCTTCAACAAGTTCAGGTGTAGGATGGGCCTGGGAAGACCTCCTTAAAGACCTTTTACCAACAATTCATGTGCACTATTGGTATGCGGAATGAGCAGAATTAGTGCAAGCATTTGACAAAAAGTGCAAGGCAAGTCACTGTGGCAAATTATGGCACAGTTTTGATGCAAGCATTTGACAAAAAGTGCAAGGCAAGTCGCTGTGGTAAACTATGGCACAGTCTTGATGCAATTATGCTTCCTCAGGCCTCTTTCAGAAGGGTTTAGAAAACCATGAGAGTTTGCAACTGCTGCTGCTGCAGTGCAGCGCTCAGCGTATTCATTGCTCAAACTTTACTTTCTCACATCTTTTGCCACATGCAGCACAATATCTTCGTTTTGAATTGAATTTGCTTTCTCTGTGCAGAAAAGATTGACTTGGAAATTTAAATTTGCAGGGTTTGATAGGTGCGTCCAGACCTTCAACCCGCAGGCCCCATCTTTCCCAAGATATTTCTGATATTTTCAGTCAGGTCAGCCGTGCATGTTCAAGTTCTCGTCCATTGAAAGCAGGCAATTTTAACATGCCGGACCTTTAACTGGACCTACCTGAGCAACTTTGCTCACTCAGTTTGTGTCGGGGGGTGCCCAGGGTTTGGGGCCAGAAAGCAGGCAAAATGCATGCCAAAATGGGGTCCTCAGGAAGGCGGCGCCCCCTGGCTTGCCTGAGAATTTTCTGTGAGGTCTGGGGGGCTGGGGCGGGGGTCCAGATAATTGCCCAAATTGGGCAGGGTAAAGCTCAAATCTATGAAAGGCTGGGCACAGGGTGCATGGTTTGGGGAGTTGACTTTTGCGACTGATTATATGTTTTCATCCTTATAGTTATCAAGCTCATCCTCCCAAAGTGCTTCCCTGGAGCAAGAACTTCATAAAAAATAAGTTTCCATGGTATTTATAAAGCTGGTGCTGATGTCAGATGGCGAGGGCATGTCATGACATTTAATTCATAGCCTTGGCAGCTCCCAGCTTTGACCAAGCTCCAGGAACGCGCACACCCACGCCTGGGCCCCCAAAATTGGCAGGGCATACTTGAGGAAGATACTAAATAAAACCTGCATGTTACTCAGATTGTGGTCTGGGCCAATTGAATGCTGCGCTTGTTTGATTTTCCACTTTCGCACCAGTTTTGCCTTGCAAATGCACTCATGCTCCCCAAGTGCTTTGGGACCAACTTCCACTCCAAACTGTCTCACTCTGATGAACCAGTCTTGAAATGAAACCTGCGTGGAAGCCAGAGTATGGGGCAATACTTGGCTGATTATTAGTGAGCGATTTGCGTCAAAAATGGAGCATCACAGGCAACTTGCTCGCTTGACCCCCTCTGGGAAAGAATGTGTAGGAGCTCAAGTATAGGAATCCTCTCCGGATGCTACTTCAATGTCCAAGGACCAAAATTGTGTCTGGGAGATAGTTATTAGGACATGTGCCAATCTGTATGAAACCGTGCACCTGCAGGGAGCTTCGGCAGATCAAAAAAGAGATTTACTCCAACCCAGATGCAAAGCTGGATGACAAGATTAAACGGCTTCGCCAGGCCAATTACAAGTTGGAGTACAAGCAGCGTCACAATGTGAGTCTTCCAATATCCCTGGCGCTTGCCTTATGTGCGCTTGCACACAATAGAAAGCGGCACGTTCCTCAATATTGAGGCTTGCATGAGCATGTGCGTTTCTGCCATTTCAATAGGTGATCCTGCACAACCAATTGTTTGCCAACACCATCTGCCCCTTTGCCTCATCCTATCATACTGCTCAACTTTGTGAAAACTGTTCAGGATTCCTCGCCCATGACATTGGGGAATGGTGCTGGCGGTGGGGGCACAAGCGGTCCGATTGAGAAGCAGCGCTCCCAGCAGCCAGGGGGAGCAAGCCTGCAGTATGCCATGGCCCAGGTGAGATGGCCGGCATTGAGATGGAAGCTTGCTGTAAAACCACATCTTAAGATTTCAGATCTCTGTCATGTTGCAGCTCCATACATTTGCAATGCTGTTCAGATACTGCCCCTCGTAAGGTCGTCTCCATGGCCCCCCCCCCCCCCAACCAGTCTCACTTAGTAGCTGCACATATCTCCAGCAAGCACTCATGCATTCCCTGGGCATGCCAAACGTGATTTTTGGTCTTGTGCATGGAGTATTGCTGAGAAGCTTGCACATGGAGCTGTCCTGTGTGGCTCTGAGGATGTATCACACCCATTGCAGGAAAAGGTGGATGTCAAACCTCGCACCAAATGACCACCCCTGATAGCATCCTTGGGTGGGGGGAAAGCTAGAGCACCAAAACTTTTTTTGAATGTTGCATGGATTGTATTTAAATGAGGCCAAACGGTGGACTTGTGAAAAATGGCGCACTTTTATGATCTGAGATGACACTTCCTGTGCCAGGATTGCGAGCAGACATTCCTGTACCCAAGTTCACATCAAAGATGGGGGGGAACATCACAAATTTCTAGGGACTGTGGGGGCACAATCTGACTCACTGTGCTTCCAACAAGAAACAGTCCAGCAACTAAGAAAATCTCCAATTCTTTTTTGAAACTTTTCTGCTGCCCGTCCGCTGCACCTCACCACACTTTCTTTACGCCTTTTTGTAGAGTAAACATAAGCTGTCCGGCGCGCCTTTTAGGTCCGGAAATGGTGCAGGGTGTGGTGAGATGTGGTAAAGAAAGAAACATGAAGTGAGGCAGTCTGGTCTTACTTGGGTCCCCAAGGGCCTGTTCGTGGGTACAATCACAAGTTCATTCATAGCAATTTGAGCTTCTAACTTAGCTGATTGCATTTGGATGACAGTGAAAGGCTCAGGGCTCCATGTCTGTCTTTCATTGAGAAACTGGAGGAAGCTCTTTGCTCGAACAATCTTCCTGAAAGTACACTTTTATTTGACCCTTGCCTCCTTTCCAGCATGCGTTTTAACAAAGAGGGTGCTAACACAAGGCTGGCTGCTCAGTCTTACTCATGTGTGCTGCTTACATCCTGAAGGCCCATGCCCAGTTGTTGGTGAAGAAGCGAGAGCAGGAGGCGGCCCTGGGGGGCCCACTGCAAGAGGCCTCGGCAATGCTGAAGCAGGTGAGAACAGCGCTGGATCTCGCTGTGTGAAAAAGAGTGTTTCAACCAGGGATGTTCACTCGCAGTTTGGGAGTTACCATTCATGTATATACATGTAAAATTCGAATTTTCAAGTAAATACGCAATTTTTGCACCATTTCCTGGGAGGGTTTTGGGTGGAAGGGACATTGGGCAGGTCTTAGCCATCCCCCGACTACCCCCCTTGCAAGGCTAACAACCCCCCCTAGGCCATGAAGATTGATCATGCTAGTATTTTTGTATTTTAAGGGTCCTGAGTGTCATGTTACTTTGGCTCAGTCTAAGGGCACAGATGAGGTGAGAAAGGTGGAAATGAGAGGGAGAACAGGTGGGAAATCGTTTTTGGCAAAGCCCCCGAAGAGAGGCGGAGCCCGAAGGGCGTAGCCAAGGTTTCTACCTACCAAGGTTTCTGATAATATAGATGAGCCAGCTAGAGGCTCCCTGAAGCAAGGATTGTCGATTATTTATGAAGCTAAATAATTGTGCATATTCACTTGACAGCGGGGTGCGTTGGTTGGCCCAAACAAGGGTTTGACCCAGCTCCAGAGCGTCGTCCAGGGCGCCCCGGCAGCTCTTCTCCCCTCAGTTGGCGTTGCTGCTATGTTGCCGCTGCACCAGCAAGAGCACGCGTCCAGGGAGGGCCTGGGAAAAAGTTCATGGTGCTTGCTGCTACTTGCTGTGCTGCGTCTAAAAAGCGCTATTGAGGGGTATCAGTCCTTGGCGGAAGGTTGAATCTAATAGGGTGACTGCACTCTATTTTGGTTGGAAGTGCTCCCTAAATTGCTGGACCATTTGGTGACGATGAAGATGTGGAAGTGCTGGTCAACGGAGAGCCAAAGGTGCAGCATTAGAGGAAGCCTGGCCTGGACTTGCTGTGTTAAAATGCTGCTGTATTTTTGTTGGACTCCGTGCTGGTCAACGGAGCCAAAGGTGCAGCATAAGAGGAAGCCTTGCTGCAGTTAAAATGCTGCTGTAATGTTGTTGGACTCCTGTTGGAGTGCTACTTGGTGCAGTGGTGCAGCATACAGGCATGCGCACACGCGCGCACTCACATTCACACACGCACACACACGCACACGCTCGCACGCATGCATGCACGCTCAAACAAGCACGCTTACATGGGTGCACACACGCAAGCGCGGGCTTCGCCAATCTTCCACGTTGCTTGCAACACGCCCCCTTGTCGTTCGCGATTTGGGCCAGTTTTGCCATTTTTTGAAATGTGTTTCACAAGTGACCCATCCCTGGTGTCAACCACATGCTGTTTTAGCAAGGGACCCATGGCAGATGCACACCGCATTTAATTTTGATTAACAACAACACCATCTATCCTGAGTGTGATGTTTGGAGGCTAACTAGATGGGTAAGCTGTTCCCATTCTTTCACTGGCCCTGCTTCACTGCCATCTGCACGCGAACATCGATGGTGCTAAGTTGCTGCCACAGCAATCCTGATGTTACCGCAGCCAGCTTCTTCCCTACCCACCCCCAATACTCCGCACAGGGGAAGATGCCGACCATGGAGCAGCTGCAAGTGCTGATGCAGTACCAGCAGCAACAACAGAGGCAGCAAGAGCCGCAACAACAAAATCAGGTGCCGGCATCTGAGCAGCAGTGGCAGCAGCAGCAGCTGATGGATCCACAGGGACTGCCTGTGCAGCTGCCACCGCAGCCGGTAGAGTCAGGACCAGGGCAAGAGTTGCTGAAGCAGTTAGGCCTGCCAGGCATGGAGGTTGGCAGAGCAGTGCCAGGCCAGCCACAGCTAGGGATGCCGAACCCGCTGCTCGCAGGCTGTCCTCCTCAGGTTCCCCAGCTCGACCAGGAAGCGCTGCTCAAATCGCTGCTGGGCGGGCTGAGCTCACCTGCAGCAGGAGGCTTTGCTCCGCTGGCCCCCGACCTGCTCCAAGGTGTGCTGGCACCCCTGCCAACAGGGAGTGACGCGCAGCCGCAGCAACCAGCGGCAGCAGCTGCAGCAGCAGCGGCAGCGCAGCCTGGCAGTAGCAGCAACAGCAGCAGCCAATGGGCAGCCCTGGGCTTGCCACTTTCAACCCAGGACCTCTTGCAGCCCACTGCTGCAGTGCAGCCACCGCTGCAGGGCCAAGGGAAGGTGAAGGGAGAGGCTGTGCCTTTGCAGGTACCGGAATCCCTGCAGCCATTGCTGGCAAGCCTCCAGCCGCTGTCGCAGCAGCAGCAGCAGCAGCAGCAGCAGGGAGAGGGCAGCACTGTGCCCCAGAAGGGCATGCGCAGCAGACGGCGGCGGCGGCAGTTGCCCCTCCCGTTCTTGGTGCAGAACATACTGGGCAAGGGTGCCTTTGCGCATGCTTCAGCAGGAGAGGAGGAGCAGCGCCTTCAATCACAGCAGCCACAGCAGCGGCAGCAGCAGCAGCAGCAGCATCAAGAGCAGCCCTATGCAAACGCGTCCATCGCCAGCCCTGCCCTGCCCTGTCATGAAGCTCGCCCCCTGCAGGGCGAGGGATTCAACCTGGTACCTTCCACAAAAGTCCAATGTGGCAGAACAGCCCCCTCTGAACCGCCACTCTCTCACCAACCGCCTCCACCCCAATCCGTTGACAGCTCTGATGCTGGGGGTCTTGGTGTGGTAAACATGCATGCAGCTGACAGGCTCCAGGGAGCAGGGGCGCCCCAGCATCAGGGCTCCCTGCTGTCGCAGCTGCCAGCGTCTTCCCAGGAGGCTGTACCCATTGCCCCAGCAGCCCTGCCCCAGCCATCCTTTGAGGTGCCCAAAAACGAGGGGTCTGATCCCTTTCCATGGGCACCTGCAAGCCTGTTGCCGCAGCTGGAGAATGAGGGACAAGAGGGAATCTACGGCACGCGGCAGGTGGCGGACCTGCTCCAGCAGCAGCAGCAACAGCAGCAGCAGCAAGAGGAAGATGAGCTTCTGGGGTTGTTCATTCAAGACCCACCAGAGCACCAGCAACCACAACAGGGTGTGAAAAGGAGCAGGGAAAGCGATGGTGTGGGTGCAGGAGCAGCAGAAGCTGCCAAACACTACACGGGAAAAACTGCTTCTGTGGGTGGAGGAGAGAGAGAACATGCCTGGGGCAGCAGTAAGCATGCGCGCATAGATGCAGCGCACCTCCTGTTGTAGTAGATTCCATGTTTGACGGACAAAGCACTTCCATGAACTGAATTGTTGTGCGCGCGCTCTGAAAGTTGTACGTACCACTATTTAAAATACAAGTAGGGGCTACAATAATGCAGGGTGGGAGGTGAGGTAGAGCATTGTGCCAAGGGCGTGACCATACTTTTGTCATGATGTGGAACGTCTGTAATGCACTTAGGAAGTCCTTAGGTCCTTCCACACAGGTTCAAATTAGTGTTCCATTGCTTGAGCCTGCAGGCCTTTCTCAATAGCACAAAAGAAAGGTCCAGAAGGCAATTTTATCCTTAGAAAGGAATTTGCACAGCACACAAAGGTGTCTTGCGCTCGATAAGTGATATAGTGATCTCATGAGTGGAACGCTGGCAAGCCAACACTTATTATTTGATTATCCTTTTTGTTTATATGTGTTGTGGCCAGTGTTTGGTACATGTCTACGGATAGAAATGTAATCTTGTCCATGGACTTAAGGTAAGGTTACATCGCTTTATCACCTACAAGGGCAGCTGAGCGGAAACACAGAGGCCTGTAACCAGACCTGGCCAAAGAATGCTCAACCAACAAAACTTGGGCTGGAAAGAAAAGAGGACAAATCATGTTTATTGCGGTCTGGTGTTTGATGGAATAGCACGAGGTAGATTATGCTCCGAGGGTTCAAAATTGTTGGATGAGGTAACTACTCAGAACAGTTGATGAACAGTTTACTGCTGCGTGTGGTTTGTAAACATTTATTTTAGATATGCCCAAGCAATGCTCCATGTTCACTGGGAAATTGAACAGTGTTTGGCATTCAAATGGAAAACACATGTTTCCTTCTCCATAGGCACACTTTCTAGCCTGGATGACATCAATTCTAGTTGACCAGGATCCCCCTAGATAACTTCCAAGTGGGGATCAAAAAACTGGAAGCCCATTCCCATAACCCGGGGCCTGACATGTCTCCCAGAAGTCCCACACCTACAGGGAGGGCCCAATTTTGCTTTAGTTGCCTGCGCTATCTTGCGCACTCAAGCTTGGCTGTCTTGGTCTTCGCTTGCTGCTTGTCCTTTCTTCACAACAAGGGTTACAAGGGGTTGGCCTACAGCCCGAAGATCTGGCCGATTGGCTGCTGGTGAAAGATTATCATCCAGCATCAAAAATTGAAACCAAATCTGACAAAAAAATTTGAAAATCGGTACGAGTCTTGATTTAGGAAAGCATTGGCCCACCGGGTTGCAATGGTTACAATGGGGTTTGACCTTCAGCCAGGTAGCTTGGCTGCTCGGCCTGCTCAATTGATCCGACGTCACAAAATATCCATGAAATTGGAAATCAAACGATAAGTGTGTCTGTACGAGTCTTGATTAGGAAAGCATTGAACTCGAAATCAGTCAACATGTGAAAGCTCGCCAAGAAAGGAAAAAAACCAGCGATTGGAAGCTGGGCAAAAGTGTGTTATGGTTTAAAAGATCAATGAACAGGTCCTTGTATTTTCTGCGCAGCTCACACAACTCACAGCAATTGCAATAGAAAAGAACATGTTTCTCGTCCTGGACTTCAGCACATCCACACTTATCACAAATATTTGAACCACCCAACCATTTACAGGACTCGACCTTCAAGCAGTGGGCACAAAGCCTAAACCTACTCACATTCCTCATGACTCCTTTATCCAGATCCTTAAATAAATACGATGGGATACAGAACTTCTGTATCTTGGGGGGTGTGCGTGCTGTTTGATTCACAGGTATTCCACGCCAATGATGGTAAGTCACTGTTTTCCTGTTCTCCTCTCGGGGACTCAGGGCGTCTGCTTCATCCATATCAGCAAGGTGTAAATCTGCCTCAAGCACTTGGCGTAGTGTTTCACTGTTAGAAACAAGCATATTGTTGAATAATTTAACAGTAGCCCTAAACCAATAAAATTGTAAGGGCTCTTGGCCACACTCTCTCAATACTGGCCAGTTTGTGGCAGTACAAGGGTTACAAGGGAAAAAAGGCCTCAGTCAAGACGTTTGACTGCTAGCCTGTTCATAAATACACATGAGGTCATGAAGAAAAAAAGGAAGTTTGTTGTTATCCTGGTTTAGAAAAGTATTGATATCCTGGGAATTCACATGGTGAATGGTGCCTAGACAGGACATCCTGTGGGAGATGTGGAGGTGTAGGAAAGAGAAGTTGTGCTCAAAAAGTGAGGCATACTTTTGACGGAGAGAGCAGACCTGGGGATTGGAGCATCTGAACAACACATGTTTTTCATCTTGTATGTCATCAGAATCACAGATATCATAGACCAGAGAAGTACTATTGGACCAAGTAGCCCGTTCAACTCGGAGAGCGTGTACCCGCAGCCTGAATCTGGCAGTGTTGCGGAGGACATGATGGGGAAGATCCAAGTACATGTATTTAGGCATTGTATAAGGTGGGTGAATGGCATGTGCATTTCTGACAGGGAGAGTGCACCATTGATGATAAGTCAGCCGCTTACTGTTGTTTACTCTTGGATCAGGGGCTGTGAATTGGTTCCAATAGCCCAGGTGTCTAGATCTCAGGTCCACCACAAATTGACTGAGGTTCACAGGGTCACAAGCCATAATTTGACGTTTCATCAGATCCGAGTGAGCCAAACCATCCAGCGCAGATAAGAGGTGGGACGTCCAACAATCAGTCATGGAGCTAAGGCTGATGTCAGCATGGAGAACCTTTTTGAGGAGGAGACTGTTGCACTTAGTAAGCGAGTTGTAGAAGCGCATAGTGGCACGAAACCAATTGAACTGAAAAGGTTCAATGCCACATTCTCGTAAAATGCTCCAAGATGGTGTTGTGGATTTCACTCCAAGAAGATTTCGCAAAACGTTCAGGATCCAATTATGCAACAGGTTGTCCATTTCTGCGCCCTGCCGTAAGTAAGGAGTGGCCTATATCTGGCTAGCATACATTCCTGTTGGGATAGCATACGTTTTCAAGAGCCAGATGAGCGCATGCAGCCGATTTGTATGGTTGTGGTGAGCAAAGGTTTTGACACGATAAGTCCCCGCCATGCATGGTTTCAGAGCAGCCTCAGCAGCAGTGGAAAGATTGAGACGTTTGTCACAGACCATACCCAGATATTTAAAAGAATCAGTGTAGGGCAGGTTTTCACCATCATACAACAGTTGGGAAAGAGTGTCAGCTATGGAATTGAAGCAGACGACCTCAGACTTTTTTGTGTTGACCATCAGGCATTTTCTGGTTGCATAACCCTGCAACTTGTTTAGCATGGCTTGCATGTGGGTGTGGTTGTTTGCAGTAACAACGAGGTCATCTGCATAAAGCAAATGAGAAACATGAAAATTTGGAAAGCCTGTCACCGCGCCTGTTTCCCCATTTGTGATGCAGCCAATGTCATTAACGTAGATTGAGAATAGGAGTGGTGGCAGTGGACAGCCTTGTTTAACTCCGTGCATTGGCTGGACACTTGCCCGTTTATCTCCGTCAATAAGGATGTATTTGTCATCTCGGTAGAGGTCTTTAATGATGGAGAGAAGCTGGCTGGGCATCTGGCATTTGTGTAAGTGTTCCCACAATCTGTCTCTGGGTATTGAGTCATATGCCTGTTTGAAACCAATAAAGGTCACCACGGTGGCATATAAACGTGGGGAGCCTTGAGGTTGAAGTATCTGAGCTGCATGCTTCAGGTGCCTCAAAATAAAAAGTGGCTGTAAGGTGTTGCGGCCTGGAAAAAAGCCAAATTGACTGTCAGGAATAATGTTGTATTTTTCACACCAGTCTTGAACCATGGAGCGGAGGACATTTGTGTACAGGCGGTATAGTGTGTTACTGACTGCAAGCATCCGGTAGTTTGAAGGATGTGTCACAGCGCCCTTTTTGAATATTGGAGCAAGTTTGGCAGCTTTCCAGGATGAGGGGATGCGAGCAGTTTTGAGCATAAGCGTGAAGAGTTGTGAAATGTATGGAGCCAGCACATTGCGATGTTCAAGACCTCGTGGCAGTACTACTCTTCACACCTTGAAAACGCCTTAAAGAGCATAAATGCCTTTTTTATATTTGGCTTTTGAACTCACTGCCTTCTTGTAAGTAATCTGTACCCCACACTTGGCACGCGTACATCCCAGCCGGAATGCCATACACCTTAGAGAGCTAAATCAGAGCATGTGGCCTATTCCTTAGATCATGTTCATGCACAAACTCCTTAATCCTTGCTGGGCAGCCATGTAAGGCCACACTGCATGCTCCTCAGACACCTTCATGTGCTTGTCCACAAGCATACCGAATTTTAACTTTTCCAGTTCTGATAGGTGCCCACTCAGTGCAAATACAGACAACATTTATCATGTTCTGCTTAGGTGTACCAACCCAACAATGAGTGGGATGCACACCAACAGACACCACGCGGCCCTTGGTCTCTGTATAGAAGCCCTCAGCAAAGGCCGTTTTGGCTCATCCCTTATTAGCATGGATGGCTGCAATCATGACAGACTTCTGGATCAAGGCGTACAAGTCCCTGAAAACACCTCTCGAGCTATTCCAGCCTGGGTTTTCCCAATTGGCGCTGCCTCACCTGCACAGCACCAAAGCCGCCCTGACGCTCTATTTGTGCGCCACATCCCAGGCAGACAAGCCCACCTTGATCCTACCAGGATCCCACCACAAGATAGGGACATTCACCTTGTTGAACTTAAATTCTGCCCTGACACGAATCCCTTCATCACCTTAGAACGTGCACAAAATCAACACTCCCACATCATAAGCAGACTTAAAACACGCAGCTTAAGAAACCCAAACAGGAATAATAAAGTGACTTTGCACATCATCTTAGTTGGTGTTGGTGGCACGATTTACAACAGCTATACAATTACACCTCTCATAAATCTGGGCCTGACCAAACAAGAAGCTGAATCAGTAGCCTCCCAGCTCAGGGACCATGCCATCCAAAGATTATCCACCATCATTAACACTAGACATGCACTTTGTTTTCAGGGAGCATCTGGGAGGGGGTTTGCTGGGCGCGCGGCGGCGGCAGAGGATGGGAGAAGGAGAGTCCGAGCGCTCAGGGGCATGGCAAGAAATCCCCCGGATTCCCATTAGTTCTGTCTCTTGCTCTCTCCTAGGCTAGTTTTGTCTAGTTTAGGTGGAGGGCCTCCTGGTGAGGCCTCTAACTTTTGTTAGAGGTTCTTCCCTTAATGCACGCGGCCTTTGGCTTGCGTAGACTTTTCTTTTTCTTTTCTTTTTCATACCGAGGGCTCTAAACTGCTCTTTCTCTGGAAGAGCCACGTCTCCATACATGAAAGTAGGCAGAGAAGAACACGACCTACTATTAAAATGCATGACCTCTGACTTTGATGTATTGACAGTCAGCCCCTTTCTCATTGCATAAGCTCGAAATCTATTCAGCATAACTTGCATTTCACCTGGGTCATTGGTAATTAAACTCAAGTCGTCTGCATATAGCATGTATGAGACGCCATTCACTCCATCCCCTGTCACAGCACCTCTTATACCTTCACTAATATCTCTGCCCATGTCATTGATGTACAGAGAAAACAGGAGAGGGGACAGGGGACAACCTTGCTTAACTCCATTTGTTGGACGCACACGTGCCCTTTTATCCCCATCCATCAGAATGTGTTTATCATCATGGTACATTTCCTTAATTGCCTGGAGAAGTAGTGCAGGCATGGCAGTGCGTTGTAGATGGTCCCAAAGTTGCAAACGGGGCACAGTGTCGTATGCTTGAGAGAAGTCAATGAAGGCAGCATGCAGCCTAGGTGATTGCTGTGGCTTGAGCTTTTTTGCAACATGTCTTAAGTGCCTCAGGATGAAGAGTGGATGCAGAGTGCTCCTATCGGGGTAAAAACCAAATTGGGTGTCTGGGCCCTTATTTTTTTGGATACACCAATCCGTCACCAAGTCTTTTAGCACGTTGGCATAAATACAGTACATCACCCCACTGACAGCAATCATCCTGTAGTTCCCAGGATTTGATAAAGCTCCCTTTCTGTGAAGGGGGCTCAGTTTTGCCACCTTCCAACATGCAGGGATCCTAGCTTTACTAGCTTTACACAGAAAAACCCTAAACATGCGTGCTACCAGAGGCACCAGCACGTTAACATGATCCACTCTCCGACCACTTTCAATGGGCAAACAGGCATGTTTAAGGAAGGGTATAGGGATACCGTCCAATCCAGGTGAAGCGCTCGCATTTAATTTCTTGATGTGGGACCCAACCATTCCTTCCAAAACTGTTGTAATATGAGTCTCCAAGCAGTCAGGTTGAGGAACCCACCCAGATTCAGCACCTTGTCTCAAGAGCACCTCTGAGAGCGCGTGGTTCCTACCTAAAGGCACAGCCATATCTCTTCCTGACAAGCAAGTAAATCTGCTAGATTGCTAATCTTTCTTCACAACTCCTCTCGTTGATGAAGGAATTGAGAAACAGTTTGAGAAATCACATGACGAAACAAAAAAAGTTGTGTCTAAGAGAAATCCTGGGAGAAAGCTTTAAAGAGCATGTGAAAGAAAAGCAAAACCTTGTATGCAAAGGAAACTCTCCCTACATCAATTAAGGAAAAGGAGACACATTGGCCCAGAAAAGCCGCAAGTCCCCTCCACCACGAAGCTACAAGACAGAAAATGCCAATGGGGATCTAGTGGGTTACTGGAGTTGGGTGGGGTCCCCCGGCGGGGACAGAGCCCTCTAGGCCCTCACATGTAAGTCTGGGTTTTCCAATTTCATTTTGGGATGCAAATGCATGAGCCTGTCAAGTGAGCATACACACAGGAGGGCTGTTCAGAGCCTGATATTTGGTCAAACGCCCAGCTGTCACTGCTTGCCAGGAGCCACTCCCTGCACATCTGGGCCTCCAAACTTGGCAGGCATACCCAACAGAAAGAAAGAAGAAAGAAAAGTCTACGCAAGCCAAAGGCCGCGTGCATTAAGGAAAGGTCCCTTGACTAGCAAGCTAGCAAGGGCCTCACCAAAGGTCCCTCAGAACTACACTAGCCAAAACTAGCCTAGGCGAGGTAAAGAGACAGAACTAATGAGGATCAGGCAGGTTGTCAGCCATGCCCCTAGATGCCCAAACTCTCCTCCTCCTGGTATCCACCTCCGCACGCCCAGAGATACGCCCCCCTCCAAAGCCCCCTGTAAACAAAGAGCGTGTCTGTTGTGAATGATAGTGGTTAATCTCTGCAGGGCATGGCAGCTCAATTTGGAAGCTAGTGACTTTGCTTCATGTTTGGATAGGCCCAAATTGACTAGAGGTTTGACTGTGTACTTATTGTAAATTAGTGCCAGCCACGCCAATCAGGATGATATGCAGAGCCATTTTGTTGTTCCCGTTTGGATTTCTTAAGCTGCGGGTTTAAAGTCTGGTTATAGTATGAGCATGTTGAGTTGCTGCAGTTTTTTAAGTAATGTACTACATTACTTGAGAAACTATTAGGGGTTGGCGGCAGGGCAGAATTTGAGTTCAACAAGGTGATTATCCCTGTCTTGAGGAGGGATCTTAGAAGGATCAAGGTGAGCTTGTCTGCCTGGGATAGATCTCACCATTAGGAAAAACCCAGTCTGGAATGGCTCGTGAGATGTTTTCTGGGACTTGTATCCCCTGATCCAGGAGTCTCTCATTACAACAGGCATCCATACCAATAAGGGATGAGCCAAACCTGCCTTTACTAAGGGCTTCTATATAGAGAATAAGGCCTACTTGGTGTGCATCCCACTCATTGTTGAGTTGGTACACTTAAGGAGTCTTTGATCAATGTTGTCTATATCGTCTCAGTGTGTGCATCCTCCAGAACTGGAAGAAAGGTTGAAATTGAAAGCATGTTTTTGTGTGTAAACTGTCCCTGTGCGGTATTTGACTACATTTATCTGTTCTATAAGAGTAATCTTAGGAATAGACCAGAAGGAGTTGCTGATTTCCTTGTTAGCAAGTTGACAGGCTGGGTTGCGAGCTTTTGTATTGGCAGTGGTGATTGGGGAAGTGGGTTGTATGGCATGGTTGAGCCTTTGCCAGCTATTGTAATGCTTCACACACCCCACACACAGGCTCTTTCAGGACTGGGGTTGGTGGCCACGCGGCAGCGGGTGCAGTAACGTGCAGCAGCGGCAGCAGCATGGGGTGTGAGCTAGCAGAGGGTGGTACCTGTGGTCTGGGGGCCGGGCATGCGATGCTTTTTATGTCTCGGCACCACTGTGGGTCTAAGGGCTGTTCCACAGGTTTATGCTTGTGGTCAACAGCTGCATCTAGTGTGCAGACTCAAGTTGTGCTCTACAGTTAGCTGCTGGGCATGGCTTTCCTTGGTAGGAGGGCTGACAGTGCTGACTCTGCTTGTTGTTGGAGGTCTGGAACTCCAGTCTTTCGCACCTATCGAGCATCGAGCTCAGCCACCTTCATGTTACAGAACCCTGGTCAAGCGCGAGGAGGGCAACAGCAAGGAGGAGGTCCCCGGATTGAATCCTTGTGGCCCCATGGCAAGCGTATATCTTTCTTTCTTTAACTCCAATATTTAACAAAGAGTATAAACACCAGGCACTCATTATACTTGCAGGGTTCTTCTGGCAGGGGCGTCACTGGGGGCGAGGCAGTTCAGAGCAGGAGAGGAAAGTCTATGCCCGCAGGCGCATGGCTGACAGCAACCCGCCTGTCCCTCATTAGTTATTCCCCATCGGTTCATAGCTTGGTTTAGGCTGGGCCTTTGAACCTCCTTGGTGAGGCCCTAGCTAGCTTGCTAGTTAGGGGACCTTCACTTAATGCCTGCAGCTGGACCTGGCTTGCGTAGTCTTTTTTTCTTTTCTTTTCCAGTTTTTCAGCTATCATCCTGCTCTCTTACTCGTTGCTGGACATGCCTTCTTTCTCTGCCTGCCGTACTTCTCTCAGCCTGAACTTTGTGGTGGGGAGGTCATATGGTCTGTGCACCAATGTGGCCCCTTTTCCTTAATTGATGTAGGGAAGGCATCTCTGCCTATGTAGTTTGGCTCCGTTGCCCAGCACTTCCACATCTTCATCGTCACCAAATGGTCCAGCAATTTAGGGAGCACTCCCAATCAAAAAATAAAGTGCAGTCATCCTATTAAATCCGACCTTATGCCAAGGACTGGTACCCCTTAATTAATGCTCTTTAGACGCAGCACAGCAGGTAACAGCGAGCACCATGAACTTTTTCCCTGGCCCTCCCTGGACATGTGCTCTTTCTGGTGTAGCAGCAACATGGCAGCAGTGCCAACTGAGGAGGCAAGAGCTGCCGGGGTGCCCTGGACGACGATCTGGAGCTTGGTTTGACAAACCAAGGTCAAACCCTTGTTTGGGCCAACCAGCGCACCCCGTTGTCAAGTGAATATGCAGAATTATTTAGCTGCATAAATAATCGACAATCATTGCTTCAGGGAGCCTCTGGCTGGCTCGTCTACCTTGTCAGAAACCTTTGTAGAACTCAGCCCTGCGTGCCCAAGACCTTCCCAAACCCTACCAAGCTTTCTAACGAGTTATGTTAGCTGTCATCAGCAACAAGCTCAAGACTTGCCTTTCCACTTGTCTCACTCGATTAATTAAGACCGGGTATTTTGTAACTACCGGGTGATCATATGCCTTTCAGAAGAGGCACTTCGAAGGGGCCCTAGGAGCTTTGATTCCCCTCAAAACAGCAACAATATGGTAAAATAAGGTAAGTGTGGATTTGTATGCCTTGTATCAGATACATTCCGTAGGCACCAGATACATTCCGCGTGCTGGTTTAAATTTATAACGTATGCAAGAATCAAAGGTTTTACAAAGGTTACAAGGGAAAAAGGCCTCGGTCAAGACGTTTGACTGCTAGCCTGTTCATAAATGTATATTATATCATGAAGGAAAAAAGGGGAGTATGTTGTTTTCCTGGTTTGAAAAAAATAAATGGCATTCAAATCCTGGGAATTCACTCGGTGAATGGTATAATGGAACGTCCAGTCATGACAGAGGGTGAACACGCGTAGTAAGGATGAGAGAGCAGAGGTGCACAAGCCAGCAGAAGTCCCACCACACGCACACCTTCAGCCTTAGGCAGACTCTCTGTATACGAGCATCACGCATGGACGCCACTGGCTGGCAGCCAACAAGAGCTAGAAGAGCAGTCCGGACAAAATACCCTGTCTGAAGCTCGCGTGCCAGCTACTCCACACTTATCCAACCACAAGCCCACCTGCAGGCACATCATGAGGCACCCTCCTTGGCCTTTCTCTGTCCCTACAGCCTCAACTCAAGAGACTATGCAAGAAACAAAAGAAAACATGCGTAGGCAACCTACGTAAATATGCCATATATGTGTGTGTCCCCTTTTCCTTACTTGATGCAGGAGAAATTTCTCTGCCTACATAGTTTTTCTTTTTTAAACAACTTAGAAACCTCTTAGAGCTTAATTTACCTCATGCTGTTTCATCAAAAACCAGACCGTAACAGACATGGTTTGCTATTTTATCTTTCAAGTTTTATGCGCTCAGCATTTTTGGCCAGGCCTGGTTACAGGCCTCAGTGTTTCTGCTCAGCTGCCCTCGTAGGCAGATACTATACTTTATAGGTGATGTAGCCTTAGTATCCTCAAGCTAGGTCTGAGGATGTCTTCTATTTCTGGCAGAAACAAACTTAGCAGGCTTACCGTTTCTGAACTCATGGGTGTTTTTTATTTGGCTGGCACGGTCCAGCAAGCCAAGCAGTCAAACTACCTGACTAAATGCCAATTTCCATTGTAACTCCCGTTTTTCCTCAATTCCGCCTCTGCTTGTTGCAAGCTGCGCAGTGGGTGCTAGACACAAACACTTGTAGGAACTTGTTTACTTGCTTTTCACCTTGTAAAAGCTGGTTGAGAATGTTCCACCAGCAACCGAGCAGCCAAAGATTCGGGCTGTAGGTTTCCAATGAAAACGCAAGCTGTGCATGTAACAAGGTTCCTTGGCCGCAGTAGACTTTGGCTCTATACCTATGGTAGATGGTTTTCCGGGGTCTTGTATCTTGCCAAACACGGTTAACACCCTTTTGAACAGCTTTGAGTGGGCGTATTTGAAACGGATGCTTTTGAAAAACATACAGCACTGCTACTGGCAGTACACTGTTCATCAAATGTTCAGAGCATTATATAAGATATATCTGATCCAACAACTTTGGAACCTTTCTACCTCATGCTGTTTCGTCAAACACCAGACCGCAACAAACATGCTTTTTTATTCTTTAAGTCCTAGTTCATGAATCGAGCATTTTTGGCCAGGTCTGGTTACAGACCTCATTGTTTCCGCTCAGTTGCCCTTGCAGGCGGATATAGCGATGTAACCTTTTGCCTGGAAGCTTAAAACTTTCCCGGTTACTTCAACTGCTAAGTAAGCTGTCTGTAACCTCACGCCACAGCAAATGAGGCGCTTGACCCCCCCCTCTCACTTTGTTGACTCGTAATCTTTAACCTAGAGATTAAGGCATACTTTCAAACACATGGCTTGCATTGTGTGAACCTGGACGCAAAGTGAGCGCCTGATAATCAGCAAAACCGAAAGAGCAGCATTCAAACTACTAGCCCAAATAGCCACTTGTGCATTTAACTAGGAACAGCCTTCCATCCCCTCCCTCACACCTGACTTGCTTTCGACACTTGAACAGTAATGGTGCTCCCAAGGGAAGTCCCATGCGGAATTACTGGCCGTGTTTCCACTGGGAAAATAAAAAACAAATTTTCAGTCTGAGAGGCAGTTTCTTAGCACACCTAAAAAATTTTCCAGTTCGTGGTTTCCACTGGTGCTTGGACTGTGGAATAGCCTCTCGGACCGGAAATTCCCTACCGCGTGTTTGTGTGCATGTGTGTATCACGGTGTGTGTGTGTGTGTGTGTGCGCGCGCAGGCGTCGCGCGCTTGCGCACACGGTTCAATATGTCGGGTACGATTGACGTCATTTTTGCCTGGGACGGAAGAGCCCCTCTCCCAGCTACTGGGTGGTGAAGGACACACTCATGCGATGCCTTAAGTACTCCTGCATGCTCAGGTCTCATGATAACAGCCAGTTGACCACATTCCCACGCCTCATCAAACAGTGCTCTCCTCTCTTTTTACTTCCTGTAACAAACATATGGCCAACGTTTGCCTTCCGTTGCATCCTAGGCGATCCCTTTTCTCAAGTATTACATTGGTAGCCAAGCCAAGGCTGGCATGCTGCCCATTGCAAGTGTTACACTGCCGCATACATGGGCACTTTCCCCTAAACTATCGATGCAGGTAGATTATCCCAGAGGCACACGAAGAACAAACCTGCATCAAGACCGTGCCCAGAAAGCTTCAGCAGGGCCACAAAAGTTTGGGAGAGACTCTTCCAATGGTGACACCTCTGCTGAAACACATGCAGGAAAAGAAAAAGGAAAAAGAAAACCACATAGGCAGCGAAAGCACATTTTCATACGTGAGCGTTTAAAAAAAAAGTCTACGCAGGCCAAAGGCCGCGTGCATTAAGGGAAGGTCCCCTGACTGGAAAGCTAGAGGCCTCACCAGAAGGCCCTCTAAACCTACACTAGACACAGCTAGCCTAGGAGAGAGCCAGAAACATATCAAGTGGGGTGAGTGTTTATTAAGTTGAAAGACGCAATCAAAAGAGCATAGAAACTGGGATTGTGAACCTCACCCTGAGAAACCCTGCGCTTAGCCCTAGCAGCTCGGGGAATCCTACTCCCCCAGTCTTAACTATACAAAGCAGCCTCAGAGCATCATGCTGCAATGGCAGCGTTGCAGTACTCTCCATGGAAAATAAATTTGACTACACTTTCAAAACAATTCCAAATGTTGGCTCCACGCCAGCACACACCAATTCCAAGCTAATCGCTTGCATCGTCACTGCCAAACACAGAACCGCTGTCATCGCTGTCAACCTCCTCAGACGAGTCCTTTATCTCCACATACGACACAGGGGCTGCCGCCCGACGTGCTCGGCAAGGACGGGTGCTGCCCTCACCTGCATCATTTGATGATATGTTGCAAGCAGGCTTGAGAAAAGATGAGCAATGCAGACAGGAATTTGCTGAGCTGCACGATCAATTCAAAACACAGGGAGAAACAAGTCTGCTTCTTCTCTCACTACTCCCTCCCTCCCTCCCTCCCTCCCTCCCTCCCTCCGTCTCCCTCTCCCCCCCCCCCCCCCTCTCTCTCTCTCTCTCTCTCTGCTCATGACTTCTGGAATTTCAACCTACCAGTTGACTGCTGGGAATCAGGTGCAGAGGCGCCTGCATGCCCGCGCTTGGCACCTGCAGCAGCCCCAGAGGCAGCTGTCTTGGCAGCCAACTTCATTGCCGCTGGCGATGGGCCCACCTTCTTCTTTTTGCCCTAAACGCAGGGAAGTTGGGATGTAAGGGGTTGATGATTGAACAAATCGATCTCACTCTGTGAAGAGGTACCGTAGAAAACCTATGAAAATCAACCTTTGGGGACTTGAAGTGTGAGTGGACAGCAGCACCCCACTTGACCCCCTCACCCAGAATTCCCCTCAGTAACCCTCCCTTGCGAGCAGCAGCCTCTCTGCAGCACTCCCCTTCAAGCAGGGGAAGCACATGCAAGCAGGAGCAGCAGAGGGAAAGAGAGCAGTGGCAGCATGCTGCGCGGTGGGGAGGGGAGCAGGGTCCTCAATGCAGAAAAGACGTCATAGGGGAGTGGAAGGGGTTTGAGCAGGGCCAGGGGATGGAAGGGAACAAGCAGACCTGTTTGCATGTTCAAGACTGGCAGGCACCTGGAGACCGTGGAGTTCAGGAGTTTGAGTAGATTGCCTTGAACTTACCTCAATTTCTTCTGGTTCTCATTAACTTGCATGAAACCTTTAAACTAATGCTGATTGTGTTTTCCAGGGGCATATTAGGGCTAGGGCCCCTGCGCGGTTGATGCGCAGTTGTGGAATCAGTCAACTTTTGGTGCATGGTTAATGCTTGGTTGCAAAACTAATGGTTTTTTGGGGGTTGCGGGATGAGTCCAATTTTCTACAGAAGGCAAACAAACGAGGCTCAGCGCTTCACAGGTTTATCACACAGCGGAGGCGCTGATCAAGGGGATTAGCAAGTTAGTCATGCGTTTTTTTTTTAGTAGGCTGCAGCGCACTTGGACCTTAAGTTCATATCCGGGGGTCTTGATAATGGGATTCTCCTAATATCTGTGGACATCTTAAGTCAGGTCCGCCATCTTGGTTTGAGCTCTTGCCCCAGTGAGAGCAGCTGAAAGTGAGCCAACTTTTGCAACCGATTGTGTTTTAACCCTTCTAAACTCGTTAAGCTTATTCTCCCAAAGTGCTTCCCTGGAGTAAGAGCTTAATAAGGAATGAAGTTTGCATGTCACTTAAAGAGCTGGTGCTGGTATCAGAATCGGCGGGGGGATTTAGTGACACTTGAGCCTTGACAGCTCCCAGATTTGACCAGGCCCTTGGGAGGCACATATCCACGCCTGGGCCCCCAAACTTGACAGGCATACTTGGGTAACATACTAAACAAGATCTCATACCGTAGGCATTTTTGGATCATCCCACAAAGATAATACTTTTCAGGGGTGCGAGATGACCGTGGGGCAACCAAAAAACAATTATTCCAGGGGCTGCGGGAAAGCGCGGGAAAGGAGAAAATAATATGTTTTTAGAAAAATGAGGTGTATGAGCGAGGAAGGCCGGGGCAACGACAGCTTCTTCAAGCCCCCCCCCCCCCCCCCCCCCAAAAGCTGCGGAAGGAGAAGCCTGAAGCAGAGAGGAAGAAGTTCAGGAGTAGCATGCATTGCGCGGAGCAGCCAAGCCACAAAAAAGGAGCCGAGGCGCAAGCATGGGCGCCCTTCAAGAGGGGGCAGCACCTGCACTCCGTGACTGGCATGCCTATCAAGACCAACGAGCAAAGGAAGCATGAGGCCAAGAAGATAGAGAAGAGGAACGTAAACATTTTTCTAGAAAGCAGCAAGCAGCGCGTTATGGCTTGGCAGGTCCAGCATGCTACCCCTACTTTACATGCATGCAGCTAGCCTTTGTTGAAGTTTGTGGGCAGGAGGGGGCTGCTTGCCCCTGCGAGAATGTGCGGGGGTGCCAATAATAATTAATGAGGGGTGCGGGATTGGTGCAGGATTGTGAAAGTAACCATTTGTTTTAGGGGTGCGGGATGATCACGCAATAGTACGGCACTCAAATTGTGGCCAAATTCTGCGCTTGCCTGGTTTTAGTTTTGCACCAGTTTTGCCAGGCAGATACGCCCAGTGCTTTGGGACCAATTTTCACCCCCACCATTTTTCACTCCAATGGATCGGGCTTGACTCAAAACCTACCTGGAGGTCAAAATAAGGGCCCAATTCGGGTCAACACATGCTTTTTGGCACTCGTTTCACAGGAAATGCCCAAAATTGACCTAAATTGCCACAAAAAATGCCCCTGGCTTACCTTCGACGCCTCATCCTCCCTTTCTTAATGCAGAAGTGCCATGTGTATCTTTCCTTACTTAGTTTGCTTAATTTCTTGCAGGGCAAGAACTCCTCGCTTCTTGACACAGCAGGGCTGGGCTGATCTTAAGTTTTCCAAAGACCTCTGGAGCCTCACAAGCGCCAAAGCAAACATCCCCTCTTCCCCCCTGCCATACCTCGCGTGCTTAATCTTACAGAAACACTTTCTAATGCCTAAAAGGAGCATAAAATAGTGAAAGCACGGCCTGTCTGCCATCTTTGTTATCCTTGGATGCAATGGGGTGGCTTACAATTAGCAAGGCAGAAAGAGCAGTGTTCTAAGTAATGCCCATCCAGCAATGGGCTAGTGGTACCTTTCCTCCCTCACCCTCATGGCTGACTTGCCATTGATACTTGAGCACCATATGCATGCAGCTTTCCAGGCAAATACCGTCCCTGAGGCGGTAATGGCGCCCCTATAAGGAAAGTACTCCTGCTGAAGCACTTTGACAGGTTCAGTCTCAAATTTGGGGCACTCATTGAGAAAAAAGAATGCACCTTGTGTATTTACGACCATATGTAAACATCCAGAGGTGGACAACTCCCTTGCATCGCTGGATACCTGGTATGCCCTTTCCTGATTTTCTTCCTCAAAACCTGACCATGTCAGCCATTTCTATCCAAACAACTATCATTTCCACCCAGGGTGGCCAATCCATCCAATTCTGAGCTCTCTGCAAATAAGGGACCCCTTGGCACCCCATTACAACTCCCCCGACGCCCTCCTGCCATGACCCTTATTCTTTCCCTCCCATCAAGAGGGATTAAGGGGGGGAGGTGGGAGGGGAGGTAGGGCCTGGTGACACTTCCTTCCCTACCCCCCACCTGCAGGCAAACGTGCGTTCGAACTGTTTGTTGAATCTCAAACTTTTTTGAACTGTTGGCAAATTTATTTTGTCAAATAGGCGAATTAATCAACCCTGCTTCCACCAAAAAATGATGAAAAACAGAAGACCCCAGATAACTCTTCTGGCCTCAAAGCACCCAAGAAGGGCGCACAGCTCCACCCAGGGACCATTTTACACTTCCAAAAATATGACTTTGTAACCTTTATATACCATGCTAACATCCTGCACCCCAAAAATTAATCATTTTCACATTTGCGCACCGACCACGCAGGGGCTATCGCCCCACTTTGTCTCAAGGGAGTATAAGGGGCATCAATTCAAAGGTCTTTCATAAGTCAATGGACAGCAGGGTTGATCAGTTGGCCGGTTTGACAAAATAACTACGCCAACAGTTCGATAAAGTTTGAGGTTCGACGAACAGTTCAAACGCACGTTTGCCTGTAGGCGAGGGGCTGGGAAGGGGGCATCAAATGCCCCCCAACCACCCCTTCACCCTTTCCCCCCATACTATATGAACATTACAAGTAAAAGTGGAGGGATGGCTTGGAAAATAGCAAAAAGGAATGGGGGATGTTTGGGGGGTGTCTGAGGGGTCTTCTGCCCCCTTTTTGGCATAGAGCATTAAGTTCTACGAACTGGCAATTTAAAGTTCGCCAACAGTTCGAAAAAGTTCTAGAACAGTTCTAAGTTGGCGAACTGATCAACCCTGATGGACAGTAAAGCATATCTGGACCACGAATAGGTGCAATCCACTCAGTAGTCATGTTCACTTGCTCCCACCATGCCCGCCACACCCCCTGCCTCCAACCATCCCCCACCTTTCTTCACTCTACATCACTGCTGCCCTCTCCACTGCTGCTAGTGCTGTCTTTCTCACTGCTGCTGCTGCTTCCATGGCAGCGACCTTGGCCCATGCTTGCACGAGCTTGACCTGTTGATGCTGCATGGTGCGGGCTGCTTTGGTGCAAGACATGAGGAGCAGCTAGCAGAGGAGCAGCTGTGGACGGGGCTGCTCTAGGGGGGGGGGAGGATTTGCTGAGGAGCACTCCTGACCGCTAATATTTCTCGCTGTTCCCAAAAGAATTAATGTTCACAACTGTGCACAACCATGCACCCTTAAAATAAATATATACCGTACCTAATGTGGATCATTCCGGATCCCTAAAATAAATAATTATCTTATGAGTCCCGCACCCCCCTCAATGGTTAGTTTAAAATTTCCCATATGTTCCCGTGGCCCCCTTTTCCCCCAAGAACTGCATTTCAAAAACAAATGCATGCTCCACGCTGCTCCTGCGTGTAAAATCTTGCAAGGATAGGCCAGCATGTAAAATTTTACGAGGATTGCAAGGATCCCTTGCATTCCAAGGAAGGATGTTTAAAGCGCATGGAAAGTGCACACGCTGCTCCTAAATGAAGACCTGCTCAAGACTCTCCCTTTCAGCTCACAGAAAAAAGCATGAGGTCCAATTGCTGGGAGGGGGCTTCAGAAAGCTTCCTACTCCTAGCTGTCGACACCCCGCCGGCGTCTTTGCGCCTTCTTCACTCATACCCAAACAAATCTCATAAACATATGTTCTTTTCCACTCACATTCCCGCATGCTCAAAATCAATTAATTTTCCAGGTGCCCGCAGTTATCCTGCACCCCTCAAAAACATTATTTTTGCGGGATGACACACATTTTGTACGGTAATTTACGCGCACGCAGGGCAAAAAAGTTATTTAAGCACGGTGATGTAAAGTCTGTACGGTATTCAAAAATGAAAGACAGAGGGAAAGAAACGACTTTTTTGGCACCCCTTGGATCTTCTATAAGGAGAATGTTTGGAAGTCTGTATTTCACCAACCACTGGGTATTTTCACTCCATTTCTTTTGGAATGATGTCATTTTGGTACAAGGACTCCACATCACTTAAGATCACCTTATTTGGTGCAGGGGGTGACCGGGTATGGTGGTTTGGTGGTCAAAAAGTAGGGTTCACTCTGCGGCTAATTAGGCAGATGGGCCGAAAGTTTGGACACTAAAGACCAAATGCAACAGACGTGGAAAACAGGCTACATTTTGCAACCAAGCTTGAGTGTCCAAGGTTTGGGCCCAGCTATGCTGGGAGCATTTTAGAACATGCCTATTTGGGGAGGAGGGGGAGCTGTCCACCTCTGGTAAACATCTATCAAATCCAACAAAGCAGAAACAATGAAAGCATTCAAAATTTTTCTCTCTCATAATGAGGTATCAGTCCTCAGTGCAGGTAAGACGTGCTGAAGCAGCGGCTCATCTCCCTGATAAATTTTTTCTTTCTCTTTCTTCTTGTCCATTCCTGGAACCCATGAGTGCACCCATGCTGATACTGGGATTCCATTCCCCATAGGTCAAGCACATGAGCACAATAGTTGACTCCGCCAGAACAGTGCAGACGGGAATATTGTATGCAGCTCAGAGGCCTGCCCGGTTTTGCCCAATTGACCTTTCTGAAACATAAACGCAACCACTGCACACGTCCAATCCCAGGCAGGAACATGAATGACTGCATACTTCTAGGGCTGAGTCCCTGGCTGCATGCCTGCGCACCTTTGGGGCAACTGCTGGGGAGAAGGCCTCCATCTCGTACACCTCCTTGCTGGGGCCTGGCCTGCGCTCGCTGAGCCCAGCATCACTGCTGTCGCTGGGAGACATCATGACGTCCTCTTCCTCCTCCTCCGTGTCAGAGTACACCACCTTCTTCTTGCGCCCGCTCCTGGCACCAGCACCTTTGGCTGGGGCAGCGGCCTTGGCAGGGCCAGGTTTGCGTTTTGGGGCGGCAGCGGGTGCAGCAGCCGTGGGCTGGCTGGCCCTCAAAGCAGCCGCAGCGGCCTGGAGCAAGCATCACACACGCGCATGTGCGAGCTGAGATTGACTTCGAGAGCAGACCTGAGCACCTACACAAGAAGAGCAGCACCTATCTAGGGTGCATGACGCTGTCAGTGCAATACCATTGAGCTCTAAGAAAGACAAAAAAGTCATCTGAAGAAAGCATCTCAAGCATGGTCAGGAAGCCGTGACCTTGCAAGTAAGCACTGGATGACATTGCTGGCAAACACAGGATGCTGAGGGGCATATGCCAGCAGAATTCCAGAGTAGCACATGCATGCATGCATGCTTGCTTGCACACACGCACACACACACACGCACGCGCACGCACACAGGTTTCCACAATCTTGTTCTTAATGGAGCCGTAAGCATGCCATGAAAGTTACCCCCAGGAGCAGCTGCAAACCAGGGCCAGGCAAGGTGCTTGATGGAGCAAGGTGCACATGCACCACAATTGTCGCCTTTGCTTGTTCCCAGCCTGTGTGCGTACCTTCCTGGCGGCCAGGCTCCCTGCAGGAGGTTGCCTTGCAGGAAGTGCCGGCTCCTTGGCCTCTCCCTCCGTGTCATCATCCTCCAGCATGTTCAAGTCTTCCGCCTCCATCTTCTTGGCTGCTGCTGTTGCAGCCTTGCGAGGAGCCTTGGAGTCGTCGGTGAGGCCTTGGGAGGGGCCACCCATGTCGAGCTTCTGGAAGCGCCCTGTGTGCAAAGGGAGGGCAAGCATTCGCTGCAGCAACCATGGCATGTTTGCCAATGCCCTCTGGAAACAGGATCTAGTCAGCCTTGAATTCATGTATGGGGAAATGCTCCACTTGAAAAGGACAGATCCAGTTGCCACATGCAAAAAGCCAACCAAAACAGACGAGCGTGCTGAAGAAAGCCCTTCCGTATGAAGCCTCACCATCCATAGCTGGTACTGAAGCAGAGGTCCAGCTCAGCATGTACGTACAAGACATCCCCCCTGAGACCATTATGCTTGGTACAGTGCATGTGCTGTGTCCAGAATGCCTGTTCGTATTACCGCTTGTGGCCATCCAGGTCAGGAACACCAAGGTAACCCACCTGCCAAGCGGGCTGCGAGGCTCAAGGGCTCTGCGGGTGGTGCTTCTGCCTGTGGGGGCTTTGGCGCGGCAGCAGGGGGGCGCGGCTCTGGAGCAGGTGGGGCACGTGCAATCTCAGCTGGCTTGGGTCCAGCCGGCTTAGGTGCTGCAGGCTTGCGTGCTGGTGGCTTGGGCTGTAGAGGGAAGAGCAAAGTTGTGGCATCAAGGTGGAAGAGGTGCAGGATGTCAGGCAGATGCTGTTATGGGGTGTGGTGAGGGCATGCAAGCAGGTAATAAGAAGGGGTCGTGATGGTGCAGGATAAGGGAATGCCCTTTGATACCTTCAAGGAAGGGGGCTCTCACACTAATAGTCCATCTGCCTGAGTGCTTCCAGTAGGAAGCATGCCCCGACATGTTCACCAAGATCTTCAGCATCAACGGCAATGCCTTTCATGCCCCGATACCTTCACTCAGAGCTCCAGCCTACCATGTCTTTCATTGGTCCTGCCACAGGCAGAGAAGTTGCCATCTGTCCAGCAAGTTCCCTTTTTTTGCCAAACATCAAGGTGCTCACCTTAACATAGCTGGGCTCCTCTTCCGACTCATCAAACATGCTTTCACTCTCACTGTCTTCCTCTTCCTCTGATGATGATTGCTGCTTCTTCTTGCCACGGCCCTTGGTGGCCGGTTTGGCCTTTGCCTACAATTCAGGCAAGCAGGTTGGCGTGCACAAATCTGAGATAGATATTTGATGTGCTGGAAGAGCAAGGCGTAGGTGCTGTATTTGTATGACCTCAAAGCGTGCATGTCGAACGGAGTCACATCGTTGCTGTGGCACCTGCTGTTACATATCACCGGCTCAAAGTCCATGCCTGGCTGTTGCACATGCCACTGCATTAACAATTGCCAAGTGCCACCACAGCACGTACGCCATGCCATGCCTGGCTCAAAAATTATGCCCAACCGTTGCACGCCCCCCTGCTGCACATGCCTCCACGTGCCCTTCTACTACGCACGCCACGCAACTTCCTGCTGCATACACCACGCACCTTTGCGCCTTGCTGTGGCACGCCCTTCTGCTGCTTGACCAGGTGCTGCGCGGAGCGCACCTCTGCAGCCTCCCACCGCTCAAACTCCTGACACAAGCAAAGCAGGCATGGGAGCTGGCTCGTTTGCGTAGAAGCAGGCTTGGAAAATAGCTGAGGTTGACCAATGCTGGAGCCGGTGAGGCAACCACAAGGACATGGAGCTGCAAACGTAGCATACCATAACATCATCCTAACTCTGATGCAAGGCCTGCCAATTGCATGACACCACCACCTTCTGTATAGCTGGAGAAGCCGGCTGATGCATGCTTGCGCACTGAGCACAGACAACAGCAAGTGCCAGCAGTGCAGCTGTTTGCCACCCAAACCCTTGTCCACGTACCTCCAAGAACCTGTCCAGGTCGGTCTGCCACATAGCCTTGCCAGTGGTGCCTGCCAAGAAGGCCACGGCACCCGCCTGTGCAGCATGACATGTGACAGCCAAATCAACAATCTTGTCAAATACAAACGTTAACAAGGATGAGATGTATCATGCACTGCGCTCAGCGGGAACAAGCCGTACAGTTCCAGGAGCTACCACCCCTTCTGATCCCTGGTATCCTCCTCCTTTTCCCTCGTCGGGAGTAGGTTCACGGCTCTAAGCGCCAGCATGCCTCCTTTTCCTTTGTTGATAAAGGGAGTGTCTTTACTACCCATGTACTTTTTCTTTTCTTCCTCCCTTCCTTCCCTCCTTCTTTTTTTCTTTCTCTCTTGAAGCAGCTGTTGCTTCTTGGCAGCTGCAAGAATGGTCCCTGTCTTCCATACGGCAGAATTTAGGAACAGCACAGATGACCAGGATTTGGTATTACAAGGCCAGCACCTGAAACACCAAAATCCTGATGAATGATTGCGTCAAGTTTCTGGGATTGCTGTGGGGCAAATGGGATGAAAAGGATCCTGGTAGCCTTGAACTTTGTGGAGACAAAGTAGAATGAGTTTCATCCAGGCTCATGGCAGCACACTTACCCTGCTTTCATTTCGGCTTGCTCTTGCTCTTGCTCACACTTGCATTCCCACAAACTCCCTTTTCGCTATCCATGGCTTTCCAATGCCTGCTGACTCTCTCCCTTGTCTGTTCCCTCCTGCTGGCCACACCTGCATGTCAGCCTCCTCTTCCAGCGCCTGCACCTTCTCCCAGGTCAGGCTGTAGATGGCCATGCTGAGCAAATAGTCGTAGCTGGCATGGGCAGCACGACTTGACTCGCCATCCTCCTCATTCTGCTCCTCAGCCACTGCCGCTTTGGCGGCCTGCACATGCATCAAATGCGGTGCCAAACCCAAGTATGCAGCCTAGCAACCCAGACATCCGTTGTGTTGGCCGTCGCATCGCTTGCGTAGGGGTATAAGCAGCACCTGCTAGGTTCTATGGCAGAGACTCTGTTGCAAAAGCCTCCCCACCCTGGATAATGAAGGGCAAAGCACCTCAGACCCCAACTAGCCTGGCTGGCCTGGCCTGGCCTGGCCAGGTGATGAGCACAGGCAGACCATAGGCCATAGAGCAGCCAGGTCTGGCTGATGAGCTCAGGCAGAACAGGACCATGCAGGCAAAAAGCTTGACTTGCCAAAACGTCCAAGACAGCTTGGACCAGACATTAACCTTGGGCACCACGCATGTACCTTGGCTTTGCTGGGCAGGCGGTCAAATTGCTGGGCCTCCAGGTCAGCTTCCACTTCTGCGCGCTTGCGGTTGTTCACACGCAGGCTGCCAGAGATGACGGCCTTGATGAAGCGCACGCGGTTGCTTATACGCAGCAGCTCAGCCTCAGCTGCCTGAGCACACAAGCAAAGAATGCTTCCGCTCATGTCATCAGCACAAACTGATTTCCAGAGCAGATGCGCACGTGAGCATCCTACCGGCAGGATGAACAGCAAAGGCGCAGCAGCAAGGATGGCACAGGCATGAAACGTGCACAGGACACTTGTTCATACGGAAGCGCTTTTCCTCAGCACCAATCAGACAGGCCCAGGCTAGCAGGAGAACAAGGGGACTGCATTCCTTTATGTAAAAATCCAGATCCAGGTCCAGCTTGCCGTCTCACACACATATACTCACCCCCCCTATACACCTCCATATACACCCCGCACCTTGAGCAGTGCCTGACGCCTGAGCTCGTAGTAGTGGAGGCGCAGCTCGTAGAACTCCTCCAGGACCTGCTCAGGAGTGGCGTAGTGCTTGATCAGGCCGTCCTTGTCAAACAGCATCATGTTGCCTGCAATGTTGTAGGCCAGGTGCACAGGCGTTTTATTCAGGCAGGGTTACGCTGATGTTGCACGTCACATCCTGACCGTGACAGCAGCATGTCACTGCCTCCTATGCCCAACCAGCACCTTCTTCTGGCTGAGACTGGGTCTGCAATGAGCACAGCTAGAGAGCACTCACTGGTGGCAAACTTGGAGGTGAGCTTGAGCTTTGACTCAATGCCTGCGGCCTCCCATTCTGCCATCTTCTCAGGGGTCAGCTCCAGCTGGAAGCGCACTGATACATCGGTATGATACTCCTTGTAGTCGATGAGCGAGGGTCCCTGTTGCAAGGTTGCAAGCAAGCACATTGAAATGTTCAGAATCTAATTAAAGAGGTAATCCTGATCACCACATCATACAACACAGACTAAAACACTGAATCCTGGCCAAATACTCTGGCTCTCAATATCAAGTTGTCCCCATGGCTGGCCCACTCTTCTTAAGGAAAAAGTGGCCAACTAGCATTTCTCAGCACCCCTGCACCATTCCAGGACCTGAAAAGTGTGTTGGAAAGCTGTTTTTTTTTTTTCTCTACAAGGAGGCAAACAAAGATTGGAAGTTCATACAGATGCCACCAACTGAGCCCATAATAATCTAAATAAATTAATCATAGAATAGCAACCCGCAACTCTGTGCCAAAGTGGGGGCAGCAGTTTGCAGCAGGGGCAAGCTGGCAAAGGTCCTTCCTTCTGCACCCACACCTGTCTGACGGGTCCTCCCACCAGCACGCTCACCCAGTGCCCCCCCGCAAAATTAGACATTGCAGCATAGTTAGACGGCCTAAGAGCAGCTTAAGAACAGGAGCGCTGGTCATTTGGTGCAAGTTTGAAATTCCACCTTGATCTGCCAAAAGGGGTGCAAAACGCCCCTGAGCTACACAGAGCACCTCCACATGCCAAAATTTCAGCAAATCTCAATGCTTGGGATATTAAAACATATTCATTTCAAAGCATGCACAGAGGTGGATTTAAAGCCTGGAAGTGCAGTTAGCTATATTTAGGGGGTTCCAGCCATGGGGACGACCATCACAGACAACGCTCAACCTTTTCAAAGCTAAATAGCCTCTTTCCTATCAATTGATAACAAAGCCAGAATTCTTAGGAAATTGTAGGAACAGGTAGAGGGCACAGTTCTGTGGGTATGCGTGTGTGTGCAGTGTGCTGATGGCCAACACTTGTTTTTTTGACACCATGACAATCTTTTACCTGAGGTTCCGACATGTCTTTAAGCTGACAGTGGGCACATTGCATGTTTACCTCATTCTTGTCCTCTGGCTTGACCATGCTCTCCAAGAATTCCTTGTAGTCCTGGGTCCACTTGCGCACAGGCAGCTCAGTGACCTCCAGACAGTTGTCCCCAATCTGCATTTGAAAAGAACTTGCGATTGCTTCTCTGTGCAGCAAACTGTCCAATGTCGCATGCAATTTCTGAGTCTTGTTGTGTTGCGTCCTTTCTTAGAGGTCTGTCGCTGTGCGACAGCTCTTTGGGTGTCTGCCTCAGGAACAGGGGGTCAGGAACGATTGATGGCGGCCAACTATTTGTCTACAGCACTACTGCCAACAGTAAGCAAAGGATCACAAGTAGAACTGACTTACGCTAATGCCGAGACTTCGTAGCTAAAGCACATTGGTATCTCTTTACTGAAGGAAAGCTGGCAAGCAAATTTCCAGACATGACACTTTTTTGCCTGTTTCTTCAAAACTTGGTGGTGAGCGGAATGCTCAGCGGAGGTATGAAAGGTCGAGCCTGTGCAGCTGGTGAGCAAACGCATGCAGCCACTGACCTTGGTGACGGTGCCGCTGCACATGTACGAGCGTGAGGCACCTTTGCTAGGCACCTGCTCAATCTTCCCATGGAACCCTCTGTACCAGGGGTGCATCGGTTCCTGCACATGAGCAAGCAAAGCATGCATGCCTTTGAGCACTGTCCAGGAGGTAAGACATTGAGTGTGATTAGCTGTTTGGTGGAAACCCAAACGCAATTCACATGTTCTGGCCGCCTGTCCCAAATACACTGTTTGGCAAGCCGCTCGCCAACTCTGCTTCGACATCTGACAGCTGGCCAAAGGCGCCACTGCACTAAACTTCAACATCAAACCAGCTCAAAAATCAAGGTTTCAAATTGGGCAGCCCCCAAATCCCGAAGAGGGGGACTTCATACAGGCAAGGGAAGTGCCATGGGCGCTGAGCCTACCTGCTCTTCACCGTTCATGAGTCGCTTGATGTTGTTGACAATGTCGTGGGGGTTGAAGTTCGGGATGGTGGTGGACCAGCCTGTGCCAATGCCCTCCGCACCGTTCACAAGCACAGTAGGGATGATGGGCATGTACCTGCATGAGCAATCATCGAGAGCATAGACAGGGTTTCAAAACACGCATTCATGCTGCATGCTGCAGAACCTTTCATCCTGTTCAATCAGGCCCGCCTGGACACCAAAGGGACCCTCGTCTTACTGGCTCTAGAGCCAAGCAAGGCAAAGCGTTGCAGCGCATGTGTTTCAGCAGTAGCGTTCAGGCATGTCTTCAAAACAAGCAGTAAAGTTATCTGCGTGAATGACACATACGCCCCCCCCCACACACACACCAGCAAGCAGGACAGGCACAAGAAAGCCGCTCTGTACCCACCACACAGGCTCGATGCTCTGTCCTTCTTCATTCAGGTAGTTGAGCAGGCTGTCGTCCGCCTCGTTGAACAGGTGGCGGGCAAGGGGGGCCAGCCGTGTGTAGATGTAACGGGCGCTAGCAGCATCTTTGCCGCCCTGTTGTCATGCAGGCAGTGGCAAGACAGGTGAAGCACGACAGCAAGGAAAGCGTGGATGCCGTGTGTGCGGTGCAACTGGGGTCATATGCACCTCTGCATCGATCAAGCCTCTGAGCCTGATCAAAAAGAGCAGAACCTGGCATGGCTACATGCAGTGAGGCACCAGCCTGACACCGACGCCAAGCAAAGCTTGCAAGAGCTGGAACCCTCGCACAAGGGGGGGGCGGGGGGGGCTTTCAAACCGCACTCGCTGCAATTTCCTTTCATGACACACACCTGCAAGCGGGTACCAAATTGACCTGAGGGGACCAGCATGTTGATGTTGTTGGATCCCACAAAGTCCTGGGCCAGGCCCACAATGGTGGAGGTCAAGGACTGCTCGCCATGATGGTAGGCAGAATGCTCGGATACGTAGCCTGCTAGCTGGGCCACCTGCAGGGCACCAGTTCAAATTTACCAGACAACATCGAGCTCAGCCCCCAGTCATGAGCTTTGACGGATGGCTCTTCTCCTGTAAGCCTTGCGGCCCCCAAGGCGCTGGCTTGAGATGATGTGAGCCTTAGACAAAAGATGCTCCAATCCTTGAACGACATGCTTCCGACGATGATCACGCACGTGCTCACGAGTGAAAGGTATGGTGAAGGAGGCACAACTACACAAATGAAGGTGCTTTCTTGAAAGCAGCATGAAAGCAGAAAGGAGGACGCCGCCCAAAGCAAGCATGGCACCCTCTCTCATGCTGCCATCCCAAGCATCCCACCTTGATGTCCTTGGAGAGGTTGCGCTTGAAGGAGGCAAACATGATTTTGCGCTGTCCTGGCTTGAGGCCATCAACCATGGAGGGAATGGAGCGCTCCAGGTCGGCGCGGGAGAAGAGGATCAGCTCCTGCACAGCAAGTGTTTGGCAGCTAGCTTTTATGCAGGCACCTGTCGGTGCTGGCGGCCTTTCCCTGTAAGCAGGGAATGTTCAGCAAAGAGACCCAAGACTGACTCCCAGGCAGCAATGTTTGGCGGCAGGCTCTTTGTCATGTACATCCACAAAGTCACCCGTTGAAGGTCACTTATCATGTCACACATGCAGCAAGATGTGGAAACACACAACCTTGCTAGGCATGCCCAACCCGTGAGTGGGCGCACCTTGTTGATGAAGTCTGAGTAGCCGATGGTGTTGCCGCTGTTGTCCAGGTAGGTGCCAGGGCAGAAGGAGCTCAGCCAGTTCTTGCGCTCGTCGATCTTCTTCTTGCTAAATGCCATCTCAATGCTCATGTCGTCCTGGGGTCCTGCATGCATGTGCACAAAGGGCAGAACATGAGGCAGGAGGACGCGATGGGAGGTCATGAAGGAGCCCTAAGACCTGCAACAAAGAAGCACGAGCTCGCCACTCTCAACTTCCTCATCTGTCCAAGAGTAGGACCCTTGCTTGCAACCACAAAAAAAGGATCCCAGCTTGGCACTTGCAGGGACCAAAGGTACAAATAGCCACATTGTGCTCCGGCAACATGGTCAACACATCTCCTCACCTCCCCACACAAAGCGCTTGCGGTGCTGGTTAAGGGCTGCAAAGTACTCACGAGCCTCCTCTCGTGTCGAGGTACCCAGACCCTGTGTTTGGTGGTATGCAGGGCAGAGGTTGAAGAATGCTGCAGTTGTTCCTGCAAGAAAAATGCTCAGCTGCCATGCAAAGCCTTGACGTGTGTGCATGTCTGTGTGTGTGCGCGTTTGTGTGTGTGGATGTCTGTGCGTGCACGCGGGTGCATGTGCACGCGCGTGCTTGCATGCAAGTACTAGCACATGCATGCGTGTTTCTGCACATCATGCCCTACAAGCCTCACGTTCTACCCTGACTGAGACCAGGTGTACGCAAAAGTCATGTGCACAGGCAGGCCTGTGGGGAGGCAACACATTTGAGTACATGTCCCTCTGGCAGTGCTCACAACGCTGCAACAGGGACCACAGCAGCTTGCGTACCTTGTAGTACTTGATGCTCCAGCCGGCAGTGTTGCCCCCCAGGCTCTCCTTCCAAGCCTCATACTCTGGCATCGTGTAGAACACCATGCGCTGCTTCTTCTTGGTGGCCTGCGCACAAGTAGAGGCCACCATGCAGTGTGACAGCCTGCCAGATCGGGTGGCAGGAGGAAGCACACAAGGAGCAAGCTAATTTCATGGTGGCCTGCATGACTCAGGCGGCCACCTTCTTTCAAGGGTCTGGTGCAGCTGCGTCAAACAACCATGATGACTGCCGCACCTTGACGATGGGTGTGATGAACTCCATGAGGAAGCCTGGCAGCTTGAGCAGCGATGGGTAGAACGTGTGCAGGAAGTTCATGATGAGGCCCTTGATGTGGGAGCCATCATGGTCCTGGTCTGTCATGATCATGAGGTGCCCATAACGAAGTGACTTGGCATCCTCGTACACCTGTGTGTATTCTCGCAAGCAAGGAGAAGCGTGAGGGTGGATTCGTTCCTTGCTTACGCTGGCACGATGCAAAAAAATAAACTGCGCACACTGGTGGCGCCTTCAGAGCTGTGCAATCCGGGAGTGTCACAGCAAGAGCCTGCTGCAGCTCCTGACATGTCAGGAAGACTCACTTTTCCATGCTGCAGGCCCAGGATCTGTTTCAGGTTCTGGATCTCTGTGTTTGCGCTGATCTGGGTCATGTTTGCGTCCCTCACATTCAGCAGCTTGCCCCTGCAAGGGTGAAAAGGTGAGCATGTGTACTTACACAAGATTAAGTCAGGTACAGCAAGGCTCATAAGCACTTCAATAGCACAAAAATGTAAGATATGATCCCCAGGGCAAAAGCCCCAGTATGCCTGCTGCCCCAAGCCACCAAAAAATCAAAAATAACAGGGAACCCCATTTCGAGGATGCATGCCCACCCACAACCACACCTCAGAGGGAATACGCCATAGTGGTCACGGCCAATGACACTCAGCCCACTGATGGCCAGAGTCTTGGCAGAGTCTCCCTCCGTCAAGATGAGTGTGCACTGGTTGGAGGCACGTCCGCCTGCGTCATTGGCGTCGTCCAGCTTGGGAATGCCTGCATGGAGTTGTCATGCGGGCAGCAGGGTAGTTTGTTAGCGCAAATGCGTCTTCCTATGAGACAGATGCATACATGCCTGCACTTGCGCGCGCACATACACACACAAGCGTGCGTGTTTATGCACAAGTACACAAGTATGCTTCATCGCCTGTCACAAAGAAGCAGGTGTGAGAACCAGGAGGAAATATGTGCATTGCTTAGGCCTCAGAGCGCTGTACCTGTTTTGCACACTAGCTGCAACAGACTTCCAAGTCATATATTTTGCTGGCAAAGACACACCTGTGATCCTGGACTTCTTGGCGCCGTCCGACTTCTTGAGCTCGCGGCTGTTCTTGAAGGTTGCAAACTGCAGGAAGGCACGCAGGGTATGAGTAGGGTAGGTGGCACAGAGAGCAGAAGAGGAAAAATATCGGGGCAACGGGAACAGAGGAGAGGGAAGGCATGCTGGGCAAATGCAAACTTGCAACCAGAATATGTTGTGGACAGTGTGTGTTGTAAGGGCAGTGCGCACCTGCAGGATGCTGTCCACCACACCACACTTGGCCACTTTGTCAATGAATGGCTGGGGCAGCTCGCACTTAGATCCAAAGCTGCTAGACCGCAGTGTGAGGTTCTCTTTAGTCTGCAGGTGCACAACGGAAGAAGGAAGCAAGTATGGTAAGCCTCGCAAGAAGAAAACGTTGACAAGATAATATTTTAACATGACGCATGAGGAGCTGCACCTTTGATGCCAAACAATCCTGTACAGACTCCCTTTGAGAAGGAGCATTCAGTGAAGCTTGAATCCATGATCACAGATCCTAAGGGGCGCGCTCAGCACACCTTCTTACACCACTGCTGCCATTGCCTACGCCATTTCTATACCTGGGAGTCAAAGGCTGGATTCTCGATGTTGCAGTTCAGGAACACCCAGAGGTGATTCTTCACCATGAAGGGCTTGACATTGGCGTGCTTGTTCTTTTTGTTGATCTTCTCCGTCAGCGCCCTGTAGTTGCATTTTCACACATAAAAGTGTGCTGCCTTTATGCGATCCTTTCAGCCGCAACATCCACAAGCACAGATATCAGGGCTTATTGAAAGGAGGAAGGCCTTGTCCTGCACATATATAGTACAGCCTAGACCGTTGATTTCCAGGACGAGTACTTTGCTTCTCCCCAGGTTCTTAAGTGCATCATCTGCAACTCATTCAGAACCTCGCTTGCAATACCTACTTGGTGACTTGGTCCACAATGTAGTTGACGTGCGTGCCACCTTTGACAGTGCAGATTGAGTTGACAAAGCTGACCTGCAACGGATGCCACGCAATGAGCAAATGTTGTCACAGTCAAGAGCATTGATGTCACCAGTGTACATCATGACTCATGAGGGCCACATCCAGCACAGTCCTTTGTGTAGGCCCCCAGCAAGGACCTGGCCCTCGAAGCACAGGCAGACCACAAAATCAAGGAACGCACTGCCGTACGGGCTGCTGCAGGTCCTAGCAGCTCCTCCTGTTTGACTCTGCACAGGTGCTTGCTGGCGGGCACAGATGGAAGGTGAAAAGTTGTGTGCAGCTACCATACACACGTGCATGCAATAGCACACCTGGTTGAACTGGCCATCTGTGGCACTGATACACAGATGGAAGGTCAAAATTGTGTGCAGCAACCGTACACATGTGCATGCAGTAGCACACCTGGTTGAACTGGCCATCAGTGGCACTGATACACAGCTCCCAACGGTCGCTGATGCGCTCGTAGAAGCGTGCAGGCCCCTTGTCCTTGGGTCCCAAGTACAAGTCCACGTACTCAGGAAAGGACTTGATGTTCAGGCGCTGGTTGTTGAGGTACACCTGTGCAGGAGCATGGGCCCATTTTTAGAGGGGGTCAACCGAGGCCCCAAAACAGGTTTTTCATATTCGCTCCCAGCATAGGTGCGCCCCAACTGCCTGCTTTCAATCCTGTGCCTTGAATAGTACTCTCTATAAACCTGCCAGTTGGGGCGCAAATGCCTCATACAGTGCGTCACCTACTGTACCAATTTGGGTGGATTTGGTAACATTTTTGCATCAAGAGAATACCATTGTAATTTCAGCCCACTCCCTAAAGAAAAATCAGCACGAAGGGTGCCTAAAAGGTCAAACCCCGAACTCTTCCATCCATTGTTGTGATCATGTAGGTCAGCAGTGAGCATGTACGTGTAATTTTTTTTAAATGCCTGACTTGAGGACGAAAAATGGTCCTAAGGCCGAGATGCGGGAGTTTTATGGTCTCCGGCCAGGATAGTGGGATCTTCTGATTTCAACCACTTTTTGGTGAATGGAATTTGTGAAGCAGGATGGTTGGCACGTTCAAGTTTGGGAAAGAAACACGAGAAATAGCATGCCTGATAGCATAGGCCATTTGACCTCCCCTGGCCCATTTCACAGCAAAACCCCTTGTTGAGAACTTAAGCAGATGGGTGCAGAGCTAGCAGACAGCAAAGAAATTGGCTTACATTTCCCTGAGATCAAATCAACTTTCTTGAATGAACTTAGACTGAACCCTGGAAAAGCATGGCTAAGGTGTTCACGAGCTTTAACCAATAAGTGTCCACAAAAGTTAGTAAAACAAGTGATGTGTGAATTGCTCCACTGCAGGACCTGTCACTGACAGTGTCAGCCACAAAACAGTGTGCCAACCTGTCCACATGGTTTGTTCCTCTAGTTGAACACACTATTCTACATCATTTCAATTGAAACACACATCACGAGATGATCCGAAACGAAGACATAATTTTAACAGGCCAGAGGCCTTGGGCATGCCAAGTGCACACATGCCTGGAATGTAAGCACAGCTCACCTTGCATGTCCTGCCTAGGACGCCAGCCAAATCATACACACGCTTGCGCATGAGAGATACTGTGTCAGCCTCCAGAGTTTGCATGCCGAACTTGCCCAGGTCCGGCTTGAAAGTGACGGAGGTCCAGTCCTCGCTGGCCTTGCATGCGGTGATCTTTGGTGCCTCCTTTTCTGTCATGTTGCGCCGGAACACCTGCCCAGGTGTTTCACACATAGCACACACGCACCTGAGAGCAAGGCTTTCCTCTGTTTCTGAGCACCACCTAGCTACCATGCAGTAAGGGCAACTTGAATGCCCTGATAAAGAGACAGCATCGACTGCGCAGTTTGAAAACAGCACACATCTGCTCATGCGCAAGCATGCAAGCATGTCACACACACATACACACACAGCTTGACCAACCTGGCGGTACTGTCGTTGCCGCTGGCCGTCACATGTCTCAATGACAAATTCCTTGGAGAAGATGTTTGCCAGCTTGGCGCCATAGCCATTGCGACCGCCTGTGATCTGTGTGGACATTGTGCAGGGCAATTGCTGGTGGATTTGAAATCCTCCAAACCCATGCAAGAGAGTTAGGAGCTGGGGACATACAGTCACACCCGATCACATAAAGAAAGACCTGTGGATGGATCACACTCACTTTTTTCTCGTCATCGTCGTAATTTGAGCTCGTCAGAAGGTGGCCAAAGATGAGCTCTGGCACGTACACGTTCTCCTCCTTGTGAATCTCCACAGGGACGCCATGCCCATTGTTCCAAATTGTGATGCAGCTGTTCACCTATGAAACAAAAGGTTCACAAAGCTCAGGATAAGATAATGAGCCAAGATGTTGGCAATGGCCATTGTCACTGGGCATGGATTTCCCCTCACACACATTTGCTGGCATTTGTGCTAGGCATCATGACGCAGGCCATCTGCTCATCCTTCCTCACTTCTAGGCAGTGTCCATTCACAGCCTGTGGGCTCCTGAGCGCACCTCATCGATGGTGACTCGCACGGTGTCCATAGAAGGATCCCTGACTTTGTTGTCTGCAGCATTGACTAAAATCTCATCAAAGATCTTGTACAGACCAGGTACGTAGCCAATGCTCTGCAGCACCATGCGGTCCCCATCATGCACCCAGAGCTGCTGCTGCTGCTTTTCTGTGCTGCCGATGTAGGTGTCAGGGCGCAGAAGGATGTGCTCAAGTTGGCTCTTCTTCTGCTCAGCACACGGAGGGACAAGCATGTACAATCAGAACATAAATGGATGGAGGGGAGAGGAGAGGAGAGGGAAGCAGAAGACATGCCATACTCAGCATTTGTCTCCCACAAGTGGGCAAGGACAAGAGGAACGTGATGCATGTCAGCCTCTGACTGCATGCTGTGTGCCAGCTCCCTTAGAGTACTCTGTGCAAGTAGCAGTTCTCATTTGAGTAGATCATAGAAGCGAAGTCCAAAACAAAGAAAAGAGTTGCTAAGAGGCACTGAAAGTGCATGAACATTTTTGAGCATGAGTGCATCGCACACTGAAACAAGGTTTACGTTTCACCTGCGGGTCTGCAGTAGCACGCATCAGAAGCTACTCACACATTCACACCCTCTTATGCAAATGTATTTCCAGACAGAGGTAGATACGACTAGGAACAGGCATGCATGCAGATTTCCATCCACTATTTGTAGGGGTGGGATGCACGTACGTACGGTAAACCTTCCCCAAACCTGCTCCAATCCGACTCACACACAGAAGAACGCACACACTCAAACCCACGTACACACCCACGAAAGACCCCAAACACACACGCCCAGGCAGGGTGCGTGGCAGGGTGACTTGTAAGTCCCCCTGGACTTTGACCCTCCCCCTCACTCTGCACCTGATAGATGTCCTCGATGGCACGCTGCTTGGAAGGTGCATTTGTCCTGTCCGCTAAGGGTGCCTTGGGCGCCTTGGCTTTCGGGGCCTGAAACTCGAGGGGGGGAGAAAAACGCACTGCGTTGACCAGTTCCTGACAACTCGGGAGATGCAAGCAAGCATGAATGCATACTTCTGCCAGGCTGGGAGGACATCATTGCACACGTCGTATAAGTTAGAGGCCAAACACCCACCTTGCCAGGGGCATGCCCGGACACGTTTTGGTCAGCAAAACTATCCACGTCCATGATACAGGATCAAAAATACATTTACAATATTGGTACGTGTTTTGTATATGAACGGATCTGCTCTGTTGCCTTGAGCTCCTTCGATTATTTACATTTCTGTTCGGGTGGTTGGGTTTCTGTTCTGATGTCTTATCCTATTCTATCACCTAACCTAAGTTACAATTGCTTTGGGGGCACACACACACGCACACACACACACACACACACACACACACACACACACACACACACACACACACACACACACACACACACACACACACACACACACACACACACACACACACACACGCACGCACGCACGCACGCACGCACGCACGCACGCATGCACGCACGCACGCACACACGCACGCACACACACATACACACACAAACACAAAAACAAACACACATACACACGCACGCACACAGACATATACACGCACACACGGCTCTTTGCATTGTTACAAGTTCAAATCATCACGCATGGACAGGTGAGTGCAAACTGCTTGAATTCAGGTGAATGCATCACTGGTGCAGTGCTACTACCGTCCACGGCAGCGAAAATCTGGATCAAAAATACATTTACGATACAGGTACATGTTTTGTTTATGAATGGATCTGCTCTGTTGCCTTGAGCTCCTTCAATTATTTGGGTTTCTGTACAGGTGGTTGGGTTTCTGTTCTGGTGTCTTATCCTATTCTATCACCTAACCTTAGTTATAATTGCTTTGGGGGCAAATACACCCGCACATGCACGCACGCGCACACACACATACACACACAAAAACCCCTACATCTCTCTACGTCTGCCTGCGCAACTTTACATGTAGATACATGATAGCCCCAAAGTTAAGTCATATTGCAGCTACCTGAAGGAAAGCTGCTGCAGCATCTTCCACCTCTCGGACCCTTTTCATTCTCATCCTTTTTAAGCCAAGGGACGGAGCAAAGGCTTGATACTTGCCTGTTGCTTGGAGGGGAGGCATATTGGATCCGGGGGAGGCCTGTAGGAGTACTGAGCTGTAGCAAAGGCCTTAAGCGTGGGACAGGGCCAGGCAAATCTCCATTCCCGCTGGCATTTGGGGGGTGCAAGATTTGACTGCAGGTCTAGAAATAACACTTTTCAGCAGCTCTCCTTTTGCAAAAAGGAGGGAAAAAGAAAAAAACACGTAGGCAGTGAGAACACTCCCCACATCAATTAAGGAGACACATTGGCTCAAAGAATCGTGAGTCTCCCTCACCAGAGGGTAAAAGAGAAGCTAGTGTGGATCTGGAGGGATTCTGGCAGCATGCAGCCCCAGGGCACCAGGGTTATGGTGAGTGTTTTTGTTCTCAGTAAACACGTCTGGTTGAGGTAACTTTGTCTGCATATTGCATATAATGGGTATGGAGCTTTTGTGCAAGTTGGTAGACCTTTGCGGTCTATCCCTAGTTTTTAACTTGATCCATGGTATGGGCAGTATAGATAGTCCCACCCACATCCAGGAAAATTGTGTGGAGAGTGGTCTCCGCACCTTGAAGTTGTTTGCACAATTCATTGTGTTGTTGCTGTGAGGCTTCTAGCTGGGCACCAGGCCTTGTATCTTCACAGTTTTTGATTTACAATAAGTGAATATGGCAGTTTTGGATGTTCAATTCATGAGGTTGCCTGGCTGGAGATGTGCTGCTCCTTACCTCTTCGTTACCTCTCATACTGCGGAGAACCCACTGTGAGGAGAAAGTAAGTGGTCAATTAGAGAGAGAAGGGCAAGGAGTGACCAAGATAGCATGGGGGCGGCTGGAGTTGCATCTAGCTTGATCAGGGGTCAAAGAGGTTAGGAGGTATTACATGATTAGAGACTTGCTCAGTGACGTGCAGGTCATGCTGGGCCAGAGAGTTAGCGCTGCTTACATTTATATGCACAAGGTTTGATCCATAAGAGCCTTTGCTATCCACTTTCAAAATCATTATGCTGGCAATTTTGTGACACTCAGTGACCATGTTACGTATGGCAGGGCATTGGCAACCTGAGAGAGGTTGGAGAGCGCAATCCATGTGATGACATTCTGGGAGAGGGCATTCAAGGCTACTGGATCTTCTGAAGTGGACTGCATGTTTTTGGTTGTAGAGGGTGCCTGTGCGGTATAGGAAGGTTGTGTGTTTAATTTGGTTTAAGATACAGGGTATGTTCCAGAAGGCATTGCAGAAATAATAGTAAATAAGGATAAAATAAACTGTGGACTGTGCAAACACTCCCTGCGTCAATCAGAAAAAAGGGTACATGTTTGCCCAAAATGCTGTGAGTGCCCTTCACACAGGAAATTAAAAGGATCTGGAGGTTGGCTTGCAATGTCGGGCTCCACGACTCGAATTGAATGTCAAATCCATGTCCAACATGGATTTGGCATTCGTTTTTTTGGGAGACACACCTAGTAGAGGGCCCTAAGTTGGCCATTCTTGGGGGCTCTGTCACAGGAAGCTTTTCTGAGCCTCGCTGGCCCCAAAACCTTTTTTTGCATTCGTAGTCTGTGACAGAGGCATAACTCTGTTAGGTTTTGGAAGAATCAGCTTGGAATGTGTGCTATGGTGCTCAAAGATGGGAAAAGGGGGTGATGTGAAAGACGAGAACTTTCAACCAATTCCGTTTCATCCCACATGTGTATAGCAGTAATGTAGCAGACACCATTGCAAAAAGAGTAGGGTCAATTGGTGGTCTTGCTGGGTCAGGGTGGGCGAGAACGTCTTGGGGGAGTAGGCGGACCTCTAAGCCCTAACCTCTGTTTTCACCCAAAGAGCACTTGCCAAGAAATGTTTTTCACATATTTTATTTTGAAGCATCTTTTATATCACAACAATACATGTTCAAAAAGCAATTAAATTTGCAAAGAATGCATAGCAGATCAGTAGGAAGACAATATTTTTGTAACGCCAATGTATTCCGACTCCTAGGCCAACGCGCTACCTTACACTGCATCCATCCTAAGAATAATTACATAAGTATACATCCCTTGAAAATTTTACAGCTGCAGCTGCTACCCTCCTCCCCAAACCCGCCGCGCCTGCCATACACCGCATCCATACAAACAATGGAAATTAAAATTAAATCCAATAAAATTTTAACGGCCGCTGCTGCCTTCTGCTAGAAGTGACACGTGGCAGCCTTCACACTTCTCACATTCTGACCTTCGTTCTAGCCCGCTGCCATAACGAAGCTTAAATGCAAAACTTGGGGTTGAAATTTCGAGCTCAAATCTATCCAAAGTTTGATTCGGCAGAGATCAACGCAGACCTCTGGTATCAAAATTAAAATCAATGCTAACAAAATGTGGAGCAGTGGGTGATCTGTTATGGAGATTAGGTGGTTATGATATCCCTTTTCCCGGCAAATGAGGCACACTTCCCGTAACCAGGACCTTCAATCTATGCTGGAAGCACCAAATTTGAATAGTGCCCTTCAACAGAATCCCAACTAGTGCACGCAACTGTGTCCTGTTGCAATTTTCCGCAAAACCATTGTACAAGCACATGTGTCATGATGGATAGTAGTGCATTAATGCTTTCTTGAGGTTCTGAGCACTCTTTTTCGCCCTGGCGCAATGGTTCTGCCCTAGTGGTGATCTCTGCCTGGTCCAACTTTGGTTTGAATTCTGAGCAAACCTCGGTTTTTCAAGTTGAAAATTTCAACTCAACCTCAACTTTTGAATATCGGCCTACTTATGATATAAAATATGCTTCATGTAAAAAAATCGTTAGAAAGCTCCCAGGGAGCGCTCCTTGGATGAGAAAAGAGGTGCACTTACCCCCCAAGACGGTCTCGGCCACCCTGACCTGATTAGACCACCAATTAGCCCCATTCCTTTGGCAACGGTGTTCAAGAAAAGAAAAGAAAAACTATGTAGGCAGAACAAACTCTCCCTACATCATTTAAGGAAAAGGAGACACATTGGATCAGAAGAGCCGCGAGTCTTCTCCACTACGAAGCTACAAAACAGAGAAAGCGAATGGGGATTTAGAGGGTTGTTGGAGGCACCTGGCTCCAGAACCTGACTGTGAGGAGTAGTTCTTTGTTTAATAGCACGCCTAGAGTACAAAGTTTGTGAGCATACTTTGCATAATGGGCATGAAGTTTACGAGCAAGCTTAATGGCATGTTGGTGGTCAGCCCCAGTTGTTAAAACTGGATAAGGGTTGCTCATTATGACACATTCTACCGACACCGAGGAGAAGCTGGTATGAAGCTGCTCGCTGGACTGGTGACTCAGGAGCTGCAGCTTGGGATATAGTAGTACCCCTGGGGCGGAACAACCCGCCTCCTGAGCAAATTTTTCGTCAAGGTGCTGAGTCTCGGTGGATGCCAGAACCTGATGTGATGGAACTGCCTGATGCAGCTGCCCTGTACACTCGTGTTTGCGAGCAGGTGCGAAAGCCAAATGCTATGACGTCCCCTGGTTTTAATGCTGTTCCTGCCCCTATTATCAAATACGCAGAAGAGAGGGTATCAGCAGTGAGTGGTAGGGGCACGGATAAGATTAATGTTCTGGCACCTTATATTGAGCATTTGTTTGCTGCCATGATGGAACAAGCTGCATCCCTGCATGCTGTAAAGTGGCAAAAATCACTCCCCTCTACAAGAAGGGCACTGTGCTGGACCCAGGGAACTATTGCATGCTTGCAGTCAGTGGCACCTTGTACAGGCTTTATGCAAACGATCTTAGGGAGGTGGTCACTCGACGGTGCCAAGAAAGAAACAAGATTCCAGACACTCGGTTTGGTTTCTACCCTGGCCGTAACACTTTGCAGCCCATATTAATTTTGGGGCACTTGCAGCATGCTGCTCAGATCAAGCGTCCAAATGCATCTCCAAGGCTGCATGCAGCATTCATCAACTTCAAGCAAACATATGATACAATTCCTAGGGAAGCACTGTTGACTCACCTTCAGCGCATTTGTATGCCTACTTGCCTACTGGCAAGCATCAAAAGCATGTATGCAAATGAGTACATTTTGATTGATGGCTGCAAGCAAGCCCATGTGCACCCACATCTTGGAGTTAAGCAAGGCTGCCCACTTTCTCCCTTGTTGTTTTCCCTGTACATTAATGACGTGGATTGCTTGTCAGAAAATTTGCAAGGGGCTATTGCAGATACTGGTGACGTATAAGTGACGCACATGCTGTATGCAGATGATTTATGCCCAACCAGTAATCAGCCTGATCAGCTCCAACTGATGCTGTATAGGCTGCATGTGTATGCTCAGCAGAAAGGACTGGTGATAAACGCTGCCAAGTCTGAGATCGTGTACTCTAATTCAAGGGGCGATTACGTGCCTGTTTTCACATTAGGTGGAGCTTGTTTGATGCGTGCAGACTCCTTTAGATATTTAGACATGCTGTTCACCAAACAGCACTTCTTTCAGGCCACTGAACATATTTGTGTCCCTTTCCTGGCTAATTGTAGACGGATCAGGCAATTCGCATCTGAGTACCATCTGACGGACAGGCCGTACACCATGCTCTGGTTGACTAAAGCATATGCTCACCCTGCTACTAGTAGCATGTGTGCATGCCAAATCTGGGGCACTAGATTTATAAAAGAAGGAGTTGAAATGGATTGTCCTGCAAACTGTGCACCTGTGCTTACTGAAGCGTATCCTTGGGGTAAAGCGTACCACTCCCAACTGGTCTGTGCTGCGGGAATGTGGTCATGAACCATTACATTTCTATGGGTTCCGTGCAGCAGTTAGGTTTCACAAGGCTCTGCTGCAAAGCAAACAGCACTACAACAGTATTACACTCAGCAAGGTGCTGCGAGCAGATGTTGAGATGAGCAGTCTTTCTCATAATTTATGAGTCATAAATGCTGGACCTCAGAATTTTAGGCTGTATGCATGGGCTTGGACCGGTCCAATGCGCTTACTCTTTTTGTTCGGTCTGGGCAGCCTATACTTGTGAGGGAGTTTATAGTTGATTTGAGAAGAAGGCTGAGAGGTGTGAAGAATGCTGATGCCTTGGCAGATCACGGTGAGCACACAAACAAATTGGCTATCATCACTGGGCGGCACTTCAAGGAAGTTCCTATGAAACCCTTATTTGCTCACGGCGCACCCTTTTCTGTCCCTAGGTAATGCATTTTGATCGAGGCAAGCACAAGCTGAGAAACATGGCACGCTTTCATTCACGTGCTCGCACCCTGAATATTGAGACATCACTGTGGCAGGAGGAGGACATTTGAATGTAATAGATGTGACCAAGGAGGACTCGAAGGTGAAAAACATGCTGTGTTCCTTTGTTTCTGTGAGCCTATGTGTTCTCTTCAAAGGACTTCTGCACAATTATTCTTTTACTTCCCCTCTATACAGACTATTTCTGGATAACTTATCCTCGGAGGTGAATCTAGACGTCATAGGAAATCTCAGGGACCTTTCCTTAATGCACGCGGCCTCTGGCCTGCGTAGACTTTTCTTTTCTTTTTCTAAATTTCAAGGAAAGAGACAAGGGGGCACTACCGATACTACAGTATAGTCATGTTTGATGCATGTGCAGGGATTTGGAGGTTGTGCCTGTCATCACTCCCTATGTCCATGTTATCAAACCTGCTCCCCAAGGGCTTTTGCGAAGAGCTTTGATGATCATTCTTCCAGCAACATTGTGGCCTTCAGTTTTCATGCTGGAGATGATATGATTTTGGCAGCCTGAAAGCATGTGGAGTGCGCTGTCTAATTGATGACAGCCTGAAGCCGAGCAGGCCAAGCAGGCCGAGCAGCCAAACCACCTGGCTGAAGGTCAAACCCCATTGTAACCAAAAAGAATTGATGACAGCCTGAAGAGGGCATAATGGGTTTGTGAACCTTTTGGAGCGAGCCACATGTTTTTGGTTACAGAGGGTGCCTATGAGTGGCAAGTTCTGGTGTAATGTGGGGAGTGTTTTCACTGCCTGCATACTTTTTATTTTAATGGTTACAATGGGGGGTGACCTTCAGCCAGGTCGTTTGGCTGATCGGCTTGTGGCTGGTCTCTGCCAGCCAAAAATAAATCCATAAGCTCAGACACAAAAAAGAAAAGCTTTGCATTTCGCTGATGAAGGAACTGATGAACAAATTGAGAGCTCACTTGATGCAGTAAAAAAGGTTGCATCTCAAGAATATCCTGGAAGTAAGGTTCAAAAAGCACTTGATACTTGCGGCGCAGAGAACAAACGTGTTCATCAGTACAGTTCAAAAGGACATGTGCTTCATCTTGAGTTTGGTTGCAAGGACACCTGTCACACACAGAGGCACCATCATCCTGCCAAACAGCCGATTCAACTTTCAAAGTATGAGCACGAAGCCGGAACCTGCTCACATTACGCATAACTTGCATAGGCAAATCCAAAAAAAGATACCAAGGCAGGGGTGCATAGGTTTGGCGAGCGTTGCAAGCAAAAGGAGTAGCAAACCAAGCTTGGTAAGTAGCTAGTTTGTTGTTGTTTCCCCTTGGATCCACTGACTCAGCTTCTCTCCAAACTCCTTGCAATCTGTACCTCAAGTCTGCACTAAAATCATTCATGGAAATGGCACCTCCTGACCTCACAGCCTGCTCAAACATTTCAGAACCACGCAAACCTTGGAAGGCTTGAATTAACTGCGCTGTCCAGCACTTGTCATCCTTAGGTTGTAACTTCAAATCGGCTTGCATAACACGGCGTAAAGTACTACTATTTGTACCAAGCATGCTGTTGTACAGCTTGACTGCAGCTCTAAACCAATAGTACTGCAGTGGTTGATGCCCACATTCTCTCAAAACAGCCCAGTTAGTGGTAGTTCGCTTCACACCCAAGGTACCTTTCAAGAAATTCAATTGCAAAGTTTGCAGAGCACTAGAGAATTCTTTGCCTGCCTGCATGAAACCTGTACCCCACACCTGACTCGCGTACATACCAGCTGGAATAACATACGTCTTTACAAGCCACAAGGAAGCATGCGGCCTATCTGCAAGTGTGTGCTCACGTACAAAACGACGAATCCTATAAGCAGATGTAAGCATAGCACGAACTGCATTTTCTGCCGATTTAGCCATGTTCAAGGTCCTGTAAAACATCATGCCAAGATATTTAAACGAGTACTTATGAGCAAGAGTGTCACTGCCATTCGTAAAAACAGGGAGATTAATTCCTTTTGAGTTGAAGTGCACAACCTCTGACTTTAAGGTGTTGATAACGAGATGCTTCTTCCTAGCATACACATTCAGCCTGCTTAACATGGTTTGAAGAGCACCTGGCTCATTGGAAAGCAATGTGAGATCATCAGCATACGACATGTGGGTCACGCGAACATTCTCTGTGCCAGTTATTGCCCCTCTCACATCCTCAGCAATCAAGTCAACATCATTGATGTAAAGTGAGAAAAGGAGAGGAGAAAGAGGACACCCTTGCTTAACACCTCGCATAAGATGCACACGTGCAGTTTTTGCACCATCCTTCAAAACATACTCATCAGCAGCATACATGTCTTGGATAATCGACAGCAAAGAAGTGGGCATGCTGATGCGGCGGAGGTGTTGCCAGAGAGCCTCCCTAGGAATGGTGTCGTAGGCTTGTTTGAAATCTATGAATGCCGCATGCAATCTACTCGAGTTGTTTGGTCGCAAAGTGCGTGCAGCATGCTGCAGATGGCGAAGAATAAACATAGGCTGAAGTGTATTACGGCCAGGATAGAAGCCAAACTGAGTATCTGGTATTTTGTTAGCCTCCTGGCACCAGTCAGTCAGTAAAGCACGTACAACATTGGCATACATCCTATACATAGTGCCACTGACTGCCAACATGCGATAGCTGTTCGGGTTAAGCAGGGGCCCTTTTTTATACAGTGGGCGTAATTTTGCATGCTTCCAACAAGCAGGGATGCGTGCCTTGTCATGGAGCAACTTGAAAAGCTTAGCCACGAAGGGCTCCAAAACATCGACACTCTCTGTACCTCGCCCATTGAGTTTGGGCCGCAAGACAACAGCGCCTTTAATAAAAGGTGCAGCAATGACATCAAAACCAGAAGATGCACTCCCATTCATTTTCTTAATTTGATCCGCAACCAGACTGCGCATAGTATCCAAGCTCGGTGTAGATACAGAATCAGGCTCAGGGATCCAATCAGCACGGGCACCTTGCCGCAACAAAACTTCAGGAGGAGGAGGATTACGTCCTAATGGCACTGCAATTTCCCTAGCTGAAAGACCTTGGCGCCCATGAAGGGGACGCTGTGGTTGTTGATGTGTAGCAGGACGAAAATGCTCATTTAAATATACAACCCAGGCTGGTTCAGCCAAGGGTGTTATTTGCGCCCGCTTGGGTTGCCTCAGCATGGCATGCAACTCAGGTTTTTTACTGTAAAGCCTACCCAGGAATTCAGCCTTCTGATGTTTAGTGTAAGCACGTTTTGCTCGCCTAGCAGTAGCACGGAATTGTTTGTGAGCAAACTTGCAAGCATGCTCAGCTTGGCCGCTTTGCACAGCCTCCCTAAAAACCTTCCTTTTCTGTTTACACACAGCATCAAACCAAGGAGGATAGCGAGAACCAATACGACTAGCACGTAGAGGTGCACAGACACTGATGTTTTTAGACATTCCAACTCTATAATCTGTCGCAGCATGCACAATCATAGAGCGCAGGAAAAAGCAAGCCTTCTCATGATCACCTTCATCGACTGCTTGTTCAAATTGCTCCTGGATTCCCTTGTTATTGGCAAGGACTTCAGTATATTCTTTAGCACGCTCAGGGTTCCATTTCAGAACCATTTTACTCCCGCTCAGGGTTCCATTTCAGAACCATTTTACTCCCGCATCCTCCTCTACATACATGAGGAGGTTGCAAGTTCCAGTCAGTGCCTTCACTTCCCGCATCATTTACTCGAAAATTCATACTCAGGACACAGTGATCACTCATGTGCTTGACAGGAAGAATGTGAACACTCTCGGCAGCCTGATAAACTCTGCCGGACATCAGCACATGATCGGGCCTACTTGCAACTTTCTGGCCAATGGATCCAACAAAAGTAGGCTGACCATCATCTCCTTGTACCCTGCCCGTGCCTATTATACATTCAGCAGCGCTGGCAAAATCTATAAGCAGCCTGCCAGCAGTGTTGATACTGGCACACTTACATCGACGGGCATTTAGAAGGGCAGGGTACTCAGTGAGGAGGCCACCATGAGCATCAGAGACTTCACTCAATCCACCAATCTTCGCGTTGTAGTCCCCGCACAATAGGAAATGCGGGGCTACCTGGGCAGCACACGAAAACTCATCAAACAAGGTAGAGAAAGAGTTAGTAACATCATCACGCGAAAATTGTGCGCTTTGCGGGTTCACATAAGCTGCACAAAGCATGACATCATCCTCAGACCCAAACAAGGCTTTGTTGCACCGAATCCAAATGCACTGTAAATTTTCTGAGTCCTCATATCCTTTTTATTTTGCTTGTAACGAGTTCTGGTAGTAAGGGTATCACCTAGTAGCAGTCTGTTCTGGAATTGCACAACCAAGTCTGTGTTTTGTATGCATGTGGAACTTGAGAGCATCTTGAAGATAAAGAACGTAGGTGTGTTTGGGAGCGGGTGCAGAAGCTGTGGGTGTGCCTGCAGCATGCTCTCTTTCTTCTTCCTTAGCTAACCATAAGGTTTGTGAGGTGGATTACCACTGGGACCTGCGTGTACCACTTACGAAAATGCAAACCCGGGATATAACGGAAGGCCATGGCAAGCCTTAAATGATTGTTACATTCTTTCCCACCCTCCTTAGCTCACGTCATCGTGAGCTAAACACTTCTCCACTTCCTTTCATAGGATGTATCTTTGTTTTTTTGGAGCAAAAACAGTTTGACTTCAAGCTTTTCCTTTTACCAGTTTTATGCTTGGTCTCATAGTGCTCAGAGAGAGGTATTTCCTGGCTGGGGCAGGATCGAGGATCCTTGTAGCAAAGGTTGGTGCGTGCAATGGTTCCAAGTTCATAACAGAGATGTGGATAGGAGGTGTAACCTTGGATAGGCGGTGATGAGTTTGGAGTAGGGGTTAGATTTTTTTGTGGTTTCCTCAAACTTTGTTGAACAGGGAGGAACATGAAAGTAGCAGTGGGCTTTGTGTTGAGAATGGCGAAGTAGCATGTTGCAAGGTCATATTCACATTTACACTTTTTTGGTTTGGTTTGGTTACAGGCACCTTTTGCTTCAGCTTAGCTGCCCTTGTAGGCAGGTACAGCAATGTAACCCTATCCTATCCTATCCTGGGTCATATCCTCGTCAACGGAATTATGATAGGCACCAAAGAGAGTGTCTCGGAGGCTAGCGCTCTAGTAATGCTGGTATTGTGGGTTGTGGGTTGTGGTCCATCAGGGACACAACGTGAACATGCTCTGTTCTATTGCACTTGCTTTGAGGCGTGTGATCTCCGCAGAATATGCATTTTTAATTTATTCAAGCCTTTCCACACTTTGCCCAGCTTCAAAATTTTGGAACTTTACCTTTCTTGGCGAGCTTTCACCATAATTGACTCGGAGATCTACGCTTTCCGAAATTGAGACTTGCAAAGATTTTCAAACCATCTGCCATAGGTCAATAGAAAATGTATAGGCCTTGACTACCAACGAGCTAGCCAGCTTGCACGTGAACTCCATGCGCATTCTGTAGTGTACGCCCCCACACACTTGTAACCACTGACCATTATACTCTCAATACAATGCATGCTGACATGCCTGGATTCAAAAATGCCAACGCCTCCCCTCTGACAAACAACATATATCTAGAAATCCAACCAAACCACACCTGTTAATCAGGAAGAACTCTCTGTACCTAACTAATACAGTTTAGCCCTCATGCTCAAAGTCCCTGACTGGAGGACATGAGCGTATACGGATGGTAGCTGTCATATCCAGAGTGGCAAACAAGAAATTGGAGCAGGCGTCTACTGCCTTCTCACTGAGCTAAAGATACGTTGAGCCCAACGGTGCTGGAATCACTAAGACCAAATGTTGGGCTGAATTAGCAGCAATTTGCAATCTTGCACTCTTATTCACACATTGCTTCAGACAGTCTCACCTCTCTTCATCAAATACGTAGACAGCATATTTACCCCGAGAAGCACAAATAGCACGTTCAAGGGGATGTCCTCAAATTTAAACCTACTCTCATCAGCAACTCACAATCCAACATTCGTGTCTACAAAGTTAAATCTCATGCTGGCATTGCTGGTAACGAATGTGCAGATGCCACTGCAAAAAATCAGGCAAACCAAGCCAATAATAGCATGGCCGAAACTGGGATCCCTAGCACAGGCCCCGGCAGAAATCCTTTTTCTCATTTATTTTGGTTAGCCAAGGAGGGGAAAAAAGAACACAATGCTGGCACATCCACAGCCCCTACACCCAATCCTAAAATCACCTACCTCCCCAATCTTTAAAACGCTCTCAAATCTCATATGCATACAAAACAGACTTGGATATGCCAACTCCAAAACAGGCTACTACTCATCTTATCAGAGTCTGTAACCACGTGTAGATAAGAAAATCAGCAATGCCTTTAAAAACATGTCCTGTATGCCCACACCCATGAAGCGCGCCATCTTACAATATAGCACTGGCACCCTCTATAACAAAAAACATGCAGTTCATTTCAAAAGGTCTACTGACGCACTATGCCCTCTCCCAGGCTGTCATCAATTAGACAGCGCACTCCACATGCTTTCAGGCTGCCAGAATCACATCATCTCCAGCATGAAGACTGAACGCCACAATGTTGCTGGAAGAATGATCATCAAAGCTCTTAGCAAAAGCCCGTGGGGAGCAGGCTTGGTTAACATGGACATAGGGAGTGGTGATAGGTTGGCGCAGCACAACCTTCAAATCCCTGCACATGCATCAAACAGAATTATACCCCCTTACCTCTTTCCAAGAAATTTATCTAAGAGATCTAGACTCACCTCCAGCCGTCCTGATGCTAGACTGATTACTCCTTATCATGCCAGACCCACTCCTTCTTCTCCTTCCTTCCCCTCCTCCTCACACCATGTGTTACGCAGAAGGCACAGCACTCCACACAGGTCCAACACAACTACCAGCGTTAGACAACCCCATCAACTGAGTGTGAACCAGAGGCACGTACACTTGATAAAGATTACGTTGTGAAGGTTCTAGGCCTGGGCAACAGTTGGAGGCGGCACAACTGCAGCATGCAGATCTATGCAAGAATACAAGTGGAAAAACTGTCACATTGCATACCCTCCTTCTGGGTGCTGGTGGGCCCTGTTACACTGAGCATACCCTTAAACATTTTAAACAACTGGGACTTGACCACCAACGTGCCATTAAACTTGCTTGCAAACTTCATGCCGGTTTTTCATGTATGCCAACAAGCTTGTTACCACTAGGCGTGCTATTGAAAACACAAACACTCCTCACAGCCAGGTTCTGAAGCCGGGTGCTACCAATAACCCTCCAGATCCCCATAGAACTTTCTTTTGTAACTTCGTGGTGGAGGGGAATCACAACTCTTCTGAGCCAATGCGTCTCCTTTTCCTTCATTGGTGTAGGGACAGTCTCTTCTGCCTACGTAGGTTTTCTTTCCTTTTCTTTCGCGCAAAGACAACAATAGGCAATGGTAATAGAAAAAAATGGCAATTCTTGATTAATTTGCTACATAATAGCGAGGCAGGCCCTTTCGTAAAGATTGTTTTTTCCACACCCTGTACATGACCCGCTTCATCTTAAGCACACCCAACCGCCCAAGGTTTGTGGCCACTCAGTGCATCCCACAACATTGCAACATAACAGGCATGAGGCAACTCATGGGCAGACAAAGCAAGGAAGGAGAGTGGTGTGCTAGATGCAAAGGCGCGCTCAAGACTTGACGCTGTGACAGGCACATGTTGCTGAATGGCCTCTTGAAACATCCCCAAGTCACTGGGAGGATTGTCTCTGAGATTGGTGGCCAAGGACACACTCACTTCCACTGCAAAAGATGTTGCAGAGCTAGATTGCGCGACCAAGTGCAGCTGGGGCTCATCCGAAGCCTCAAATTGAGTGCTGCATGTGCCAATTGAGGGGCAGGCAACAATGAGCTCTTTTGGCCATCACAATTGATCGGGCCAGTAGGAAGGCAGCCTGGAAGACCTGACGACATTCTAACAAATCACTAAAAAAAATTTCACAGTGCAAAAGTTCACAGTGGCAGCCAACATGCAAAGTTCTTATCTCACAAGGTCAAAGCACTGGTAAGCATTACAACTGGGGTGCAAATGTTTGCTTTGCTTTACTATGATTGCTGCATTGAGTTCAAACTATGAACCGAAGATTAATCTGAATCATGTGCTCGTGCTTGAAAAGCCTGTCCAGCAGGATGGGACATAGAATTAGATGAGGTCTTGGATTTGGAGAGAAGTCCTTTACATATAAGATGTCTGGGCACACAGCTTGACAAGCAGCAAGCATCCCTTCTCACCCATTTATTGTGCTTGCTATGAGCTTGGGCGCCATGTTGCAAAAAACAAGAAGCACTCCAAATAGCAAGATTCTTCTCGTTGGCATAAATCAAACGCATGATGCATGTTTGAGAGCATGTGTGAATTCTTGACTCCCAGCTGCCAGCCAATTCTGAGTACTGTGGAGGAGGTATATCATCCCGCAAAAACAAAGTATTTGAGGGGTGCGGACAGCAGGAAAGTAATTATTTGGGGGGCTGCGGGAAAGTGCAGGATAGTGGAAAATAATTATCTATGAGGATTCTCTGAGGGGGGGATGAGCGAGCACAAGGCGCCTGAGTCCATGTTTTCAAATGCAGCTTTTCTTTTTTAGTAGGTCTTAGGGGACTCTGCAAGTTGGAGCAATAAAAGCAACTGGATTTCATGTGATTCTTACCCCCGCCTTTGAGGAGTAAGAGATACTGTGTCATGTACATTTTCACATGTAGGAGCAGTGCTGCTACCCTTCTGCTTCGTTCCAAGGCGCGCGACTTTAAGGCTTTTTACACAAGTGACACATAAATTTTAAAGCATTATTAGAAAGGCCTACAAGAACTCACGAGCACAGGAACGTCCAGAAAGTAAAGCGACTACACCACAGAGCCGTCTACTGAGCCCTAGAATTATTGCAAAAATTTCTAAGCGCTGCTGAATTGACATTGCATTTTATCGAGAACTGAAATGGAGCAGCAAGGTGTATGTATGAAGGAAGTTAATTACAAGTTCCTTGCAATGCTTTAATCTGTTCTCGCGAAATATACTTTTCAATCAGTGATAATTGATTTGTAACAGGGACACGCTGACATCCTTGCTACTAACTTACATACGTATAGCAGAGAAAGCACAGCTATATCATAGCTGCGCCTTGGACTCCTAAAGCAACATCTTCGCTTCAGCTTTATTGCAGACAGCTTGCACACGCAGGGGTACCACATAACTTAAGTTTTGGGGCAAATTGAGATTGATCGCCCCTGCGGGAACGTGCGGGAAACCATAAAATTAATACTGAGGGGGGTGCGGGATCAAGGCGGGAATAAGAAAATAAACATTTTTCTAGGGGTACGGAATGATCACATTTCTGTACAGTATGCAAGACCTTTGCCTGGACCTTCCTGAGCAACACTGCATGCTCAGTTAGTAACAGAGTTGGCCCAGGAAATGGAGCCACAAAGCTGGAAATGTACTCGCCAAGATAAGGTCCTTAAAAAGCTGGCTTCCGGTTGGACTAAGCAGCAGCGATAGTTG